>CAUYRH010084344.1:0-23281 GCA_963574655.1 Perodicticus potto
TTTTTGAGACAGAGCCACAAGCTGTCACCCTGGATAGAGTGCTGTGGCATCACAGCTCACAGCAACCTCCAATTCCTGGGCTCAAGCGAGTCTCTTGCCTCTGCCTCCCAAGTAGCTGGGACTACAGGCACCCGCCACAACGCCCGGCCATTTTTTGGTTGCCGCCGTCATTGTTGTTTGGCAGGCCCAGGCTGGATTCGAACTCGCCAGCTCAGGTGTATGTGGCTGGCGCCTTAGCCTGTTGAGCCACAGGTGCCGAGCCTTGCTAAGCACTTTTCATGTGTTAGATTACATTTGTAAAACCAGCTACGTATTTTGCATATACAATCTATTGGTAATGAAAAGGACTAGGTAGGACTATGGCTGATCTTATGTAGTTCTATCATTGCCACTGGAAAAACAATCTAAAGAATAAACTTCATTATTTTGTTTTTTTATGTTATTGTCACATTTATCAGTTATGATGAATTACTATATTTTATCAATTTGATGATGCACATTTTTAGCACATAAAAAAACATTTTTCTTGGAAATCTTTTTTTATATTTTAACAATTCTGATGTCAAGATGCATTTCACAATCACTTTTGGTCAGGTATCAATCATAAAACTGTCCGTGCCTACAAATGAACATCAAAATTTGCAAAGTGAGTGTCAATGACTTGGAAGAAAATTGTGAACACAGTAGTAGAAGGGAGGACTCTTTTAAGAAATGTTGCATGGGGGAGGTTGGGTGGAGGGAGAGTAATTGGTGGGACCACACCTATGGTGCATCTGACAAGGGTACATGTGAAATTTACTAGGTGTAGAGTATAAATGTCTTAACACAATAACTAAGAAAATGCCGTGAAGGCTATGTTAACTAGTTTGATGAAAACATTTCAAATTGTATATGAAACCAGCACATTGTACCCCATGATTGCATTAATGTACACAGCTATGATTAAAAAAAAAAAAGAAAGAAATGTTACATTGCCTGGGCTCTTTGTGACACAGTAGAAAATACATATGGGAAAACATGATTATCAATAATGATGTTGAAAATATTTCAGAAGAGGGCCAGGCACGGTGGCTCACGCCTGTAATCCTAGTACTCTGGGAAGCCAAGGCAAATGGGTTGCTTGAGCTCACAAGTTTGAGACCAGCCTGAGCGAGAGCAAGACACCATCTCTACTAAAAATAGAAAAACTGAGGCAAGAGGATTGCTTGACCCCAAGAGTTAGAGGTTGCTGTGAGCTATGATGCTATAGTACTCTACCCAGGGCAACAGCTTAAGACTGTCTCAAAAACAAACAAAAAAGAAATATTTCAGAAGAGGTGGACACTTCATGTGAAGTTTTGAGAAATTTTATTTTGGCTTGGTACCTGTGGCTTAACATGCTAAGGCGCCAGCCACGTACACCTGAGCTGGCGAGTTCAAATCCAGCCCGGCCCGACAAACAACAATGACGGCTGCAACCAAAAAATGGCCGGGCGTTGTGACGGGCGCCTGTGGTCCCGGCCACTTGGGAGGCGGAGGCAGGAGACTCACTTGAGCCCAGGAATTGGAGGTTGCTGTGAGCTGTGATGCCACAGCACTCTATCCAGGGTGACAGCTTGAGGCTCTGTCTCAAAAAAAAAGAAATTTTATTTCATTTATCCCAATTATTTAACAATATAAAGAATGATACATAATAAATCTATGTCTAAAGAAGTATAAAGAGACCTTTTAATACTTTTTTTTAAAAAACTCTTAAAACTCTCTAAAGGAAAATTTTCAAACACCTGCCTACAGAGATTGTATAATGAACTGCTATGTACCTATCACCCTGACATAACCATCAATTCTCTACCATTTTCATTTCATCTGATCCCCAGTTTCTCATTTAATAAATTTAAAATTAAAAACATAAGAGGGCATGGCGTTAGTATCTCAGTGGTTAGGGCACCAGCCACATACACCGAGGCTGGCGAGTTTGAACCTGTCCCGGGCCTGCTAAAAAACAACAGTGACAAATACAACAAAAAAATAGCTGGGCGTTGTTGTAGGCACCTGTAGTCCCAGCTACTTGGGAGGCTGAAGCAAGAGAATTGCTTAAGAATAAGAATTTCAATGTACACAATTATGATTTAATAAAATTAAAAAAAAAATAAAGTTGGTTTATCACCCCCCCCCAAAAAAAGAGAATAAGAATTTGAGGTTGCTGTGAGCTGTGATGCCACGGGACTCTACTGAGGGCCAACATAGTGAGACTCTGTCTCAAAATTAAAAGTCTAAATGATAATGTGTCACCGGTTAATTGGCAATGTTTTTTTTTTCTTGTTGATACATAAAATAGCAATTCATGTTTATAATCAGTGGCATCATAGATCTCATGGAATGTTATATATGAATGGTATAACATTTTTATGATAACCATGTCGTTTTTCTGATCTTAGCATCTTTCTAGTTGAACTTTCTTACTTAGGTTTAGTATCTTCTATTCAGTGAAGTGCTAAATACGGGTAATTTTATTTTTTCTCCTCTAGAGATCCCAGAGAGTGACATGGTACCAGGGACCATTTTGGTGACAGAAGAAGAACTTAGTAGATGTGTTGAGGATGTGTTTAAGGTTGGTAATTTGAGTCACTAATACATTTATTCTTTAGTCTTTTAAAATAATTTTGCCTTTTAGCTGGTACTTCAAGAATTAAAGTGACTAATCTTAAAGTCCAAGCTGTCAAAACCTTTTCACTTTGAAAACTGAAAACTATAAGCTGAATTTTTTTTTTTTTTTTGAGACAGAATCTTACTTTTTCAACTTCACTAAAGTGCTATGGCATCATAGCTCACAGTAACCTCAAACTCTTAGACTCAAGTGATTCTTTTGCCTCAACCTCCTGAGTAGCTGGGACTATAGGTGGCCGCCCAATACAGGCTTTGTTTTTTGTAGAGACAGAGTCTCACTTTATTGCCCTTGGTAGAGTGCCATGGCATCACACAGCTCACAGCAACCTCCAACTCCTGGGCTTAGGCGATTCTCTTGCCTCAGCCTCCTGAGTAGCTGGGACTGCAGGCGCCTGCCATAACACCTGTCTATTTTTCTGTTTTGCAGTTCGGCTGAGGCTGGGTTTGAACCCGTTACCTTCAATATATGGGGCCAGCGCCCTACTCGATGAGCCATAGGCGCCACCCAATACCGGCTTTTTTTAGAGTTGGGGTCTCGCTGTTGCTCAGGCTGGTCTTGAACTCATGAGCTCAGGCAATCCATCCACCTTGGCTTCCCAGAGTGCTAGGATTACAGGCATGAGCCACTGCGCCTGGCTAGCTGAACTTTTTAAGTGAAAAACCAGATATATTTTGAAACCCATTCATTTCATCATTTACTCTGTTAGAATTAGATTGTCTAACTGGCACATACCTCTGATGAAAACATGTCTTTTGAAGAAACTGACAGGCATTTTCAATACTGTAGGCTTCCTAAAAGTATATAATAATTTTGAATTTACTTTATAACTTTTGGTAGTAATTATCATTATAAAAGAAGTCTAGGCTTGGCGCCTGTGGCTCAACTGGCTAAGGTGCCAGCCACATACACCTGAGCTGGTGGGTTCGAATCCAGCCCGGGCCCACTAAACAACAATGATGGCTGTAACCAAAAAATGGCTGGGCGTTGTGGCAGGCACCGGCAGTCCCAGCTACTTGGGAGGCGGAGGCAAGAGACTCGCTTGAGCCCAGAAATTGGAGGTTGCTGTGAGCTATGATGCTACAGCACTCTATCCAGGGTGACAGCTTGAGGCTCTGTCTCAAAAAAAAAAAAAGTCTAATAAAAGTATCCTGCAAATGACTATGTCAATATAAATGGAAATGAAAAATTAGAATATAAATTGTAGGCCAGGTGAAGTGGTTCATGCCTGTAATCTTATCACTCTGGGAAGCTATGGTGGGTGGATTGCTTGATCTCAGGAGTTTAAGACCAGCCTGAGCAAAAGTAAGACCTCATCTCTATTACAAATAGAAAAACTAGCTGGACATAGTTGCAGGTGCCTGTAGTCCTAGCTGCTTGGGAGGCTGAGGTAAGTGAATTGCTTGAGCCCAAGAGATTGAGGTTGCTTTGAGCTATGATGCCATGACACTCTACCCAGGGTGAGACTCTCTCTCTCTCTATATATACATGCTTTTTATATATAAAAATTATAAATGTATGTGATATATATGTTTTTAGAAAAAAAGAAATCCATTGTGTTAGGGCCAGATGAAGTTGGCATAAATATTCTTTAAAGTTTATTTCAATAAATTTATAATAATATTTTACTGTAACAAGTAAATAGCTTTCAAAGTTATATTCCATGTAAAAAGGTACAGCTACTTTTGGAAAATTGGTAATTCCTCAAAAAGTTAAGCATGGAGTTATCGTACAATGGAGCGATTCCATTCCCTGCCATATGCTCAAGGAAATGAAAATATGTTTCCTGTACATGAATGTTTGTAGCATCATTACTCATAATAGCCAAAATGTGAAAACGACTCAAATGTCCATTGCCAGATGAAGTGCCTCACATCTGTAATCACAGCACTTTGGGAGGCTGAGGCAGGAGGATCGCTTGAGGCCAGAAGTTGGAGACCAGCTTGGGCAAAACAGCAAGAACCTGCCTTAAAAAAATAATTAGCCAGCTATGTGGGAGGCTGAGATGGGAAGATCATTCAAGCTCAGGAGTTCAAGGCTATAGTAAGCCACGATCAAGCCACTATACTCTGGCCTGAGTGACAGGGTAATATCCCATCTTCCAGGTACTAACCAGGCGTGATCCTACTTAGCTTCCAAGATCAGATGAGATGGGATGGGGGGGATACAGGGTGGTATGGCTATAGATAAGACCCCATCTCTAAAAACAAAAATTAAAAAAAAAATCTACTGGCCGAGTATTGTGGCTCATGCCTGTAATCCTAGCTCTCTGAGAGGCCAAGACAGGAGGATCCCTTGAGCTCAGGAGTTCAGCCTGAGCATGAATGAGACTCCCATCTCTACTAAAAAAAAAAAAAAAAAAAATTGAAAAGTTAGCCAGGCATGTAGGGTGTGCCTATATTTTCACATACTCGGGAGACTAAGGCAGGAATCTGAACCCAGGAATCTGAAGTTTCTGTGAGCTGAGCTGATGCCATGACATTATAGCCTAGGGCAAGAATGAGACTCTGTCTCAAAAAATGAAGTATAGGGCGGCGCCTGTGGCTCAGTGAGTAGGACACCGGCCCCATATACTGAGGGTGGCAGTTTCAAACCTGGCCCCAGCCAAACTGCAACAAAAAATAGCCAGGCGTTGTGCCAGGCACCTGTGGTCCCAGCTACTCAGGAGGCTGAGGCAAGAGAATTGCCTAACCTCAAGAGCTGGAGGTTGCTGTGAGCTGTGACGCCACGGTACTCTACTGAGGGTGACAAAGTGAAGACTCTGTCTCTAAAAAAAAAAGTCTACCGAATAGTGAATGAATATACAAATATCATATATCCATACCATAGAATATTTTTCAGCCATAAAAAGGAATGAAGTGTGGATATATGCTACCATATAAATGAACATTAAAAAATTATGTGAAGTAAAAATAGCCAGACGCAAAAGACCACATGTTATATGATTTCATTTATATGAAATGTCTAGATAGGTAAATTCATAGAGAAATAAGTTAGATTAGTGGTTTACAGGGACTGGGAGTAGGGATGGGGTATTGGGAACAGCTGGTAATGGGCATAGGGTTTCCTTTTTTAGGGAATGAAAATGTTCTGGAATTAGATAGTGATGGTAGCACAGCCCTGTGAATATACTAAATAGACTGAATTGTATATTTTAAGAGAGTGAATTGTATGGCATGTGAATTATATCTCAGTAATAAAATTTATTGATTTGTATTTCTTTCTTTTTTTTATCGTTTGGGATTTATTGAGGCTACTAAGAATTAGGTTACACTGATTGTAACTTAACTGTTAAATAGTCCCTCTTATAATTGTGTCCTGCCCCTAAGAAGTGTGCTATACATCATGACTCCTGTCCCCCTCCCTCTTTCCCTCTCCCTGCTCCTTCATTCCCCTACCCCACTCCTTGTATTAGTTCATCTACTGCCTTCATATTAGAATTGAGTACATTTGCAAGTACATTTACTTCTCCATTATTTGTATTTTTTTTTTTGAGACAGAGTCTCACTATGTTGCCCTCAGTAGAGTGCTGTGGCATTACAGCTCATAGCAACCTCAAACTCTAGGGCTTAACGATTCTCTTGCCTCAGCCTCCTGAGTAGCTGGGACTACGGTTCTTGCCACAGTGCTTGGCTATTTTTTGTTGCAGTTGTCATTGTTGTTTAGCTGGCTTGGGCCAATTTCAAACCCGCCAGCCTCAGTGTATGTGGCTGGTGCTGTAACCATTGTGCTACAGGCACCTAGCCTGCTTCTCCATTCTTGTGATGCTTTACTAAGAAGAAAGTGTTCCACCTCCATCCGGGTTAATATAAAAGATATAAAGACTCCATCTTTCTTTCTTTTTTCTTTTTTTTTTTTTTTGAGACAGAGTCTCACTTTGTTGCCTTCAGTAGAGTGCTGTGGCATTACAGTTCACAGCAACTTCCAACTCATGGGCTTAGGCAATCCTCTTGCCTCAACCTCCCAAGTAGCTGGGACTATAGGTGCCTGCCACAACGCCCAGCTATTTTTTGTTGCAGTTTGGCCGGGGCCAGGTTCGAACCCGCCACCCTTGGTATATAGGGCCAGCGCCCTACCCACTGAGCCACAGGCACCGCCCAAGACTCCATCTTTCTTAATGGCTGAATAGTATTCCATGGTATACATATACCACAGCTTGTTAATCCATTCCTGGGTTGGTGGGCATCTAGGCTGTTTCCCCAGTTTGGTGCTTGTAAATTGAGCTACAATAAACAGTCTAGTGCAAATGTTCTTATGATAAAAGGATTTTTTTCCTTCTGGGTAGATACCTAGTAATGGGATTGCAGAATCAAATGGGAGATCTAATTTGAGTTCTTTAAGGATTTTCCATACTTCCTTCCAAAAAGGTTGTGTTAGTTTGCAGTCCACCAGCAATGCAAATATTCCTTTCTCTTCCCATCCACGCCAACATCTGAAGCCTTCTGACTTTATGAAGTGGGCCATTTTTACTGGGGTTAGGTGATAGATATCTCAGGGTAGTTTTGATTTGCACTTCTCTGATGATTAGGGATGATGAGCATTTTTTCATGTTTGTTAGCCATTTGTTTGTCTTCTTTAGAGAAGGTTCTGTTCATGTCTCTTGCCCAGTGATATATGGGATTATTGGGTCTTTTTTTGTTGATTAATCTGAGTTCTCTGTAGATCCTAGTTATCAAGCTTTTTTCCAATGCATAATATGCAAATATCTTTTCCCATCTTGAAAGTTGTCTGTTTGCTTTGATTGTTGTTTCCTTAGGTGCACAGAAGCTTTTCATTTGTTTATTTTTGTTGTTGTAAGTGCCACAGAAGTCTTCTTCATAAAATCTTTCCCCGGGCTGATATCATCAAGTGATCTCCCCACACTTTCTTCAAGGATTTTTATTGTTTCATGCCTCAGGTTTAAGTCTTTTATCTATTTTGAATCAATTTTTGTGAGTGGTGAGAAGTGCAGGTCCAGTTATGGTCTTTTACATGTGGTTATCCAGTTCTCCCAACACCATTTATTAAATAGGGATTCTTTCCCTCAGTGTATGGTCTTGTTTGGTTTATCAAAGATCTGGTGGCTGGAAGATGTTAGTTTCATCTCAGGGTTTTCTATTTGGTTCTAAATGTCAATGTCTCTATTTTTTGTGCCAATACCATACTGTTTTCATCACTATGGCCTTGTAGGATAGCCAAAAGTCTGGTAGGGTGATATCCCCAGCTTTGTTTTTATTACTAAGAATTGATTTGGCCATTCAGGGTTTCTTCTGGTTCCATATAAAACGAAGAATTATTTTTTCCAAGTCTTGAAAGTATGATGATGGTATTTTAATGGGGATTGCATTGAATCTGTAGATTGCTTTGGAAAGTATAGACATTTTGACAATGTTGATTCTTCCCAGCCATGAGCATGGTATGTTCTTCCATTTGTTAATAACTTCTGCTATTTCTTTTCTTTTCTTTTTTTTTTTTTTGAGACAGAGCCTCAAGCTGTCACCCTGGGTAGAGTGCTATGGCATTACAGCTCACAGCAACCTCCAACTCCTGGGCTCAAGCGAGTCTCCTGCCTCCGCCTCCCAAGTAGCTGGGACTGCAGGCGCCCGCAACAACGCCCGGCCATTTTTTGGTTGCAGCCAACATTGTTGTTTGGCGGGTCTGGGCTGGATTTGAACCCGCCAGCTCAGGTGTACGTGGCTGGCGCCGCTTGAGCCACAGGCGCTGAGCCAACTTCTGCTAATTTTTTTCTCAGGGTTTTGTAATTTTCTTTGTAGAGGTCCTTCACCTCTTTTGTTAGGTATATTCCTAGGTATTTCATTTTTTTTGAAACTACAGGGAAGGAAATTATTTCCTTGATTAGCTTCTCATCTTGTCTGTTAGTGGCATATATAAAGGCTACTGATTTGCGGACATTGATTTTACATCCTGAGACATTGCTGTAGATTTGTTTTGTTTTTTTAGAGACAGAGTCTCACTTTGTCACCCTTGGTAGAGTGCCGTGGCGTCCTAGCTCACAGCAACCTCCAACTCCTGGGCTTAGGCGATTCTCTTGTCTCAACCTCCTGAGTAGCTAGGACTACAGGCACCCACCACAGTGCCCATCTATTTTTTGTTGCAGTTTGGCCGGGTCTGGTTTTGAACTGCCACCCTCGGCATATGGGGCCAGTGCCCTACTTGCCGAGCTTCAGGTGCTGACATTGCTATATTTTTTGATCACTTCCAGGAGTCTTGTGGTTGAGTCTTTGGGGTTCTCTAAGAATAAGATCATATCGTCTGTAAAGAGTGAGAATTTGACCTCCTCTGGTCCCATTTGATGCCCTTTATTTCCTTTCTCTTGCCTGATTGTATTGGCTAGAACTTCCAGCACTATGTTGAATAGTAGTGGCGATAGAGGACAATCTTGTCTGGTTCTAGTTCTAAGTGGAAGAGCTTTTAGTTTTACTCCATTCAGTATAATATTAGCTGTGGGTTTGTCGTGGATAACTTTGATCAGATTAAGAAATGTGCCACCTATGCTTATGTTCTTAAGTGTTCTAATTAGAAAAGGATGCTGAGGCTCAGCGCCTGTGGCTCAACGGGCTAAGGCACCAGCCACGTACACCTGAGCTGGCGGGTTCGAATCCAGCCCGGCCCGCCAAACAACAATGACAGCTGCAACCAAAAAAAAAAAAGAAAAAAAAAAGAAAAGGATGCTGAATTGGGCAGTGCCTGTGCCTCAGTGAGAAGGGCGCCAGCCCAATATACCGAGGGTGGCCGGTTCAAACCTGGCCCCGGCCGAATTGCAACATAAAAATAGCCGGGCGTTGTGGTGGGCACCTGTAGTCCTAGCTACTTGGGAGGCTGAGGCAAGAGAATTGCCTAAGTCCAGGAACTGGAGGTTGCTGTGAGCTGTTTGACACCACAGCACTATACCGAGGGCGTTAAATTGAGACTGTCGATAAAAAAAAAAAAAAAAAAAAAAAGATGCTGAATTTTATCAAATGCTTTTTCTGCATCTATTGAGAAGATCATATGGTCTTTGTTTTTGCTTCTGTTGATATGGTGAATTATGTTTATGGACTTGAGTATGTTAAACCAGCCTTGCATCCCTGGGATGAAACCTACTTGATTGTGATGAATGATTTTTTTAAATGTGTAACTGTAATATTTGTATTTATTGTTCCTTAATCTATTTGTGGTATTGTGCATGATTGAATAAAATTTTATTTCAATTGCATCCTAACATATGTAACTCTCTCACTCATGTTTACTGCTAGATGTTACTCCAGTGTATGACTAAACAACCAGTTACTGATTAGTTCTTCTATTGATAGACATTTGGGTTGTTTCTGGGGAATTTTTGCCCATCTGTTGAGTACATTATGGTTTTAATTAGCATTTCTCTTACTACCAGTGAGGTTGAGCATCTTTTTGTGTTTCTGATTCATGTTTTCTCTTCTATAAATTGCCTATACATGTATTTTGCCCATTTAAGAATTAGGTTATTTGCCTCTTTAAACATTTTTAGAGTAAGTCCTATTTTATAAAACTAGTGAGGTGTCCTTTACATGTCATGAAGTCATCTATTTTTAAATTTACAATTCAGTGATATTTAATAAATTTATAGATTTGTGAAACTTTTACCACAATACATTTTTAGAACATGTTTTTCATCTCAAAAAGATATCTTATGGCCAGGGCCAGTGACTTACAGCTGTAATCCTAGCACTCTGGGAGGCTGAGTCAGGTGGATTGCTTGAGCTCAGGAATTGGAGATCAGCCTGAATAAGAGTGAAATCCCCTTTCTACTGAAAAAGAAATAGAAAAACTAGCCAGGCATATCGGCACATACCGGTAGTCCCAACTACCCGGGAGGCTGAGGTAAGAAGATTGCTTGAACCCAGCAGTTTGAGGTTGGGTTCAATGACATCATAGCACTGTAGGGCAACAGAGTGAGACTCAGTTTCAAAAAAAAAAGAAAGAAAGAAAAAAGAAAACACCAAATAAAAAAAATATCTCTTGTACCATTTATAGTTTCTCCTTGTCCTGCCTCTCCCTCCAGGCAATCACTAATTTGCTTTCTGCCTCTATGGGTTTGCCTTTTTGTGGATACTTCTTATAAGGGAATCATGTAGTATGTGTTTTTTTGTGCCTAGCACAAAAAATAATGTTTTGGAGGTTCATCCAGGTTGTTCGTGTGAGTATTTTGTTCCTTTTTACTGCTAAATAACATTCCATTATATGAATATACCATATTTTATTTATCTGTTATCTGTTGATGAAAATTTGGATATAGAATGGAGTTTTTTTTCCTTTTTTGAGACAAAATTTCACTCTTATCACCCTGGGAGTAGAGTGCCATGATGTCATAGCTCCCAGCAACCTCAAACTCCTGGTCTCACACCATCCTCTTTCCTCAGCTTCCTGAGTAACTGGAACTACAGGCATGCGCCACCACGCCTGACTAATTTTTCTTTTCTTTTCTTTTCTTTTCTTTCTTTTGAGACAGGGTCTTACTCTGTTGCCTGGGAGTGGAGTGCCATGATGTCACAGCTCACAGCAACCTCAGACTCTTTTTGTGGATACTTCACATAAGGGAATCATGTAGTATGTGTTTTTTTGTGTCTAGGTTCAAGCAATCCTCTTTTCTCAATCTCCAGAGTAGCTGGGACTACAGGTGCCCGCCACAAGGCCTGGCTGGTTTTTCTGTTTTTAGTAGAGACAGGTCTTGCTGTGGCTCAGGCTGGTCTCGAACTCCTTAGCTCAAGCAATCCACCCGCTTTACAGGTCTAGAATTACAGGCGTGAGCCACAGACCCTAGCCTAATTTTTCTATTTTAGTTGCGAGGTGGCCTCACTCTTACTCAGGTTGGTCTTGAACTCCTGAGCTCAAGCAATCCACCCGCCTCAGCCTCCCAAGGTGCTAGGATTATAGGTGTGGGCCACCTTGCCTGGCCTAGGACAGATATTTTTTAACTGTTTTCTTGAGATATAATTCACATACCATACAATTTACCCATTTAAAATGTAGAAATCAGTTGCTATGTGCATATTTATAGGTTTGTATAACTCACACAATTTTAGAACATTTCATATTTATTCTTTTTTTTTTTCTCTAGAGACAGAGTCTCACTTTATCGCCCTTGGTAGAGTGCTGTGGCATCACAGCTCACAGCAACCTCCAACTCCTGGACTTAGGCGATTCTCTTGCCTAGGCCTCCTGAGTAGCTGGGACTACAGGTGCCTGCCAAAACGCCTGGTTTTTTGTTGAAGTTTTGGCCGGGGCTGGGTTTGAACCTGCCACCCTCGGTATATGGGGCCAGCGCCTTATCCACTGAGCCACAGGTGCCGCCCCAACATTTCATATTCAAAAAGAAACCCACACACCACATAGCTGTCACATATGGATCCTTCCACCATCCTCTTGCAGCTGCTATCCCTGGGGAAACACTGATCTACTTTCTGTCTCTGTAGATTTCTTAGTCACAAATAGAATTGTGTCATAGATAGTCTTTTGCAATTGGCATTACCTAGCCAATGACGTTTTTAAGGCTCATCCATATTGTAGCATGAAGCAGTACTTCATTCCTTTTCACTGCCAAATAATATCCCTCTGTATTAACATGACATTTTGTTTATCCATTGATCAGTCAATGAACATTTGGGTTGTTTCCATATTTTGGCTATTATGATTAAATGCTATTATGAGCATTCATATATAAGTTATTGTGTATACTTACATTTTTGATCCTCTAGGGTACATACCTAGGAATGGAATTGCTAGATCATGTGACAATTCCATGTTTAATCGTTTGAGGTACTGTTGGACTATTTTCCAAAGCGGCTGTACCCTTTTATATTATCACTAAGAGAGTATGAGAGTATACAATGGATTGTAAAGTCATGCTCTTTTGGATAAGAAGGCAAATGCTTTTATTTTGTTTTAAGCTTTTCGTATGATACTAATAAATTCATAGATATAAAATGTAAACTCACTTTCTTTCTTTTTTTTGTTTGTTTTGAGCCAGAGCCTTACTTTGTCACCCTTGGTAGAGTGCTATGGTATCATAGCTCACAGCAACCTCAGACTCCTAGGCTCAAGTGTTTCTCTTGCCTCAGCCTCCTGAGTAGCTGGGATGACAGGCACCTGCCACAACGCCTAGCTTTTTTTAGAGGCAGGGTCTCATTCTAGCTTGAGCTGGTCTGGACGCCTGAGCTCAGGCGATTTGCCCACCTCAGCCTCCCAGAGTGTTGGGATTAGAGGCATGAGCCACTGTACCCTGCCCCACTCCCTTTATTTCTTTTTTTTTTTTTTTTTTTGGTTGTTGTTGCAGTTTTTGGCCAGGGCTGGGTTTGAACCTGCCACCTCTGGCATTTGGGGCCGGCACCCTACTCCTTGAACCACGGGTGCCACCCAACTCCCTTTATTTCTAAAGTGAAATGTTTACTACCTTTTTATTAATTTCGCTATTTTTAAAAAATGAAGTATATTCTTTATAGGGTTGTTCTGGCACACAAATATGAAATTAAATTCCTCATAGATAAAATATGACATAGTAGCTATGTGAAAATCATGCTGTTATAAATCTTCATTTATAGACTCCTGAAAAGATGGGTCTTATATCCTGTTCTGAATATTTGTAGGCAAGAACTTTTCACATTATGGAATGATAAGAAATTACAGGCCGGGCTCAGTGGCTCCCGTCTGTAATCCTAGCACTCTGGGAGGAAGAGACAGATGGATTGAGCTCACGAATTTGAGACTGGCCTGAGCCAGAGCAAGACCTCATCTCTAAAAAAATAGCCGGGCCTTGTGGCAGGCGCCTATAGTCCCGGCTACTTGGGAGGCTGAGGCAAGAGAATTGCTAAGCCCAAATGTTGGAGGTTGCTATGAGTTATGATGCCATGACACTCTACTTGGGGCAACAAAGTGAGACCCTGTCTCAAAGAAGAAAAAAAAATTACATGCAGCAGTCTAGAAAGCAAGTGTTCTGAATTAGAGAATAGTGCCCCGCTATCAGAAAGATCAAGTCTCGCTTAAGGAATTGCATGATGAGAAACTGTTAAGTGGTTGGATGTGGAATGTTTGAAAGATTTGAAAATACTATCATGGCATGAGTAGGAATAATTTTGACTAACTTAATCACAAAACTCTCACAGTATTCCTTGGAAATCATTAAACTTCCTTTTGGGAGGCATAAAACAGAATTTCGGGCGGCACCTGTGGCTCAATGGGGTAGGGCGCTGGCCCCATATGGTGGAGGTGTCAGGTTCAAACCCAGCCCCGGCCAAAAACCGCAAAACAAACAAACAAACAAAAAAAACCAGAGAATTTCTTTCTGTCCAGGAGTTATCCATTAAGAAATAGAGATCTGGAAATAGTGAATCCTGCCATTTCTCCTACTGTTGCCCCCCAGTTTGGTGAATTTAAAACCTCCTGGAGAGGCAAGTAAAACATTAGTTTGCTGTAGACACTTAATTACGCACCAAGCATTGAGACTGTCATGAAACAAAGAGGGATGTAGAAGGGTAATTACTCTCTACAAGGTTTTGGCAGCCCAGCTGCAGCTGGGAAACAGAGGAAATGTGTATGTTGGAGGAAAATGATAAAAACACTGCAAAATTTAGCAACAAAGGATGTGTTGTCTTTATTAGCTTTTTGCTAATACTAAATTATAGAGTACAGCTCAAAGGCAGGAAATAAGGAAAATGTCTGGGATGGATAAATTGATCCACCAGCTCACTGGGTAAGAAGAGGGTGTTTAAACTTAGAGAAGCATTTGGGAACATTTTCAGCTCTTTTTTTTTTTCTTTCTCTCATTCTTTTCTTCTTATTAACAAAGATAAAATTTATTTATTTATTTATTTATTTATTTATTTATTTATTTTTTTGAGACAGAGCCTCAAGCTGTCACCCTGGATAGAGTGTCATGGCATCACAGCTCACAGCAACCTCCAATTCCTTGGCTCAAGCGAGTCTCTTGCCTCTGCCTCCCAAGTAGCTGGGACTACAGGCGCCCGCCACAACGCCTGGCCATTTTTTGGTTGCAGTCGTCACTGTTGTTTGGCAGGCCCAGGCTGGATTCGAACCTGCCAGCTCAGGTGTACGTGGCTGGTGCCTTAGCCCGTTGAGCCACGGGTGCCGAGCCAACAAAGATAAGATTTATATGACATGCAGTCCATCCATTTAAAGTGTACAGTTCAGTGTTTATTAGTATATTCACAGGGCTATGTAGCTGTCATCATAATCTAAGTTTATAATATTTTTGTCCCCCCTAAAAGAAACTCCATATCCATTAGCAATTATTCCTTACTCTCCCCACCCTGCCGCCAGCCCTAGACAACCACTGATCAGTCTATTTTCCATTTCTATAGATTTGCCTATTCTGGTATTTCATATAAATGAAATCATACAATATGTGGTCTTTTGTGATTGGCTTCTCTTGCTTAATATGATTTTTTTTTTAAGAGACAGAATCTTAATCTGTTGGCCAGGCTAGAGTGCAAAAATGGTATGATCATAGCTTACTGTAACCCCAAACTCCCAGGCTCAAGTGATCCTCCCACCACACCTACCATACCCAGCTAATTTTTATTTATTTATTTATTTATTTAATTTTTTCTTTTTTTGAGACAGTGTCTCACTTTGTTGCCCTGGGGTTGAGTGTTATGGCATCATCATAGCTCACAGCAACTTTAAACTCTTGAGCTCAAGCAATCCTCATGCCTCAGCTTCTCAAGTACCTGGACCACATGTGCTCACCACAACGCCCAGCATATTTTTCTATTTTAGTGGAGACGAGGTTCTCACTTTTGCTCAGGCTGGTTTTGAATTCCTGAGCTCAAGCGATCCACCCATCTTGGCCTCCCAGAGTGCTAGGATTACAGGCATGAGCCACTGCACCTGGCCCATAGCTAATTTTTTTTTTTTTTTTGGCCAGGGCTCGGTTTGAACCCACCACCTCTGGCATTTGGAGCCGGTGCCCTACTCATTTGAGCCACAGGCGCCACCCAACTAATTTTTTTTTTTTTTTTTGAGAGAGAGCCTCAAGCTGTCACCCTGGATAGAGTGCCGTGGCATCACAGCTCGCAGCAACCTCCAATTCCTGGGCTTAAGCGAGTCTCCTGCCTCTGCCTCCCAAGTAGCTGGGACCACAGGCGCCCACCACAACGCCCGGCCATTAACCCAACTAATTTTTAAATTTTTTGTAGAGATGGGGTCTTACTCTTGTTTAAGCTAATCTCTACGCTTTGATCTTTCTTTCTCCTTTTTCTGGAAGAGGAGTTTTTATAGTCCTCAACCTGTTGTCATCTTAGTGCGGGGTCTTTCTTTGGAGTTTTGGGTCTATTTAATCTTGGCACCTTACCTGACATTTCCAGTTTGACATCCAGTATTATGTTCATTATCACCACCACCTACTCAGTGGAGCAGCCAGTGTCATCTTTAAGTTATACACCACCCCGATCAAAGTAGTAATCTGACTTTGAAGAGTATAGCAGAATTAGAAGTAACAAATCAGAAGTTAGACTAAGGTACAGTTACAAGAGCATGCCAGCAGAGAGGAAGAAGCAAGGACACAGAAAACAACCCAGGGTGGTGCCTGTGGCTCAGCGAGTAGGGTGCCAGACCCATATACCGAGGGTGGCAGGTTCAAACTCGTCCCTGGCCGAACTGAAAAAGAAAAACAACCCAAAACATAACAGGCTAGGCACAGTGGCTCACACCTTTAATTCTAGTACTCTGGGAGACCACACAGGAGGATCCTTTGAGCTTATGAGTTCACGAGTAGACTGTGCATGAGCAAGACCCCAATCTCTACTAAAAGAAATAAAAGAAAGAAAGAAAGAAAAATTAGTCAGGTGTTGTGGTGGGTGCCTGTAGTCACAGCTACTTGGGAGGTTGAGGCAGGAGGATCCCTTGAGCCCTGGAGTTTGAGATAGCTATGATCTAGGCTAAGGCCATGGCACTGTAGTCTGGTCAACAGAGTGAGACTCTACCTTTAAAAAAAAGAAAAGCATAATAATTTAAAAAGCAAAGGATGTTGGGGCTGATATATTCAGTATATTTTCTTTAAAAAGGAGGGATTACAGGCTTAGTGCCTGTGGCTCAAGCGGCTAAGGCACCAGCCACATACACCTGAGCTGGTGGGTTTGAATCCAGCCTGGGTCCACCAAACAACAATGATGGCTGCAACCAAAAAATAGCCGGGTGTTGTGGCAGGTGCCTGTAGTCCTAGCTACTTGGGAGGCAGAGGCAGGAGAATCGCTTGAGCCCAGGAGTTGGAGGTTGCTGTGAGCTGTGATGCTACAGCACTCTAACCAGGGCGACAGCTTGAGGCTTTGTCTCAAAAAAAAAAAAAAAAAAAAAAGAAGGGATTACATAATGGTAATATTTCCTTCTGAAAGCATTAAAATATAAATACATTTTGATATTTAAAGGACTACACCTTCGACTCTATAAATGAAAATTTTATGATGGGAACAATGACAAGGGAAGGCCTCTCATATCCATACCCTTCGTGCCTGCAGGAAGTAGAGCAGGTGGTTACAACAGCTCTGGTGGGCCAGGTGGAAATTCTCCATATAGAGGCATGTATGTAGGTGCAGTTGAATAGAACTGAAAACTTGGCATAGCCACTTCTTCTTCATCTAAAAAAAATAATTCTCCTCATTTTTATATATGTACCTTACACCTAGTAAAATGATCTAAGCCTAAAACAGAATATGCAGCTCAGATAGCCTTTAGTCCAGAGGCTCCCTGCCTGTCTCCTGCTGACTGCTTGGGGTTGATCCCTAGAGTGTGTAAGTTCTTTTGTCCTCGCTAGTATGAGAAGAATTAGTAGGATGTTTCTTTGCCAAGAGAGGTGAACAGGGGCCTAGACTGCACAGAGATCAGTTCTGTGTAGGATAGGGTAAGATAATTATTAACTCTTTTTTTATGTGGATGTTTTCTTGCTCTTAAGAGGATTGGCCAGATTGTGAAATGGGGGAAATGTTCCCTTTTAGTATTCTTCACAATTCTTGCCCGAGACTTCTCCTAAAAACAGAAAAATATTAGGATAGGAAAGACTAGAAGATACTTAATTAGTTTATCTTCTACATTTTCATTTCCATTTTATCTCTCCTTTTCCAGATTCAGGAAATCTTGGTTTTAATTATCCAAGTCTTTTCTTCCATCTAATCTTAATAAATTGTTAATTAAAATTATTCTGTCAGATTGGGCATTTGACTTCTCTTTCTGAATTTTAAATTAGATTTGCAGAGTAAATTACAATCTTTTTTTTTTTTTTTTTTTGAGACAGAGTCTCAGCATGTTGCCCTTGGTAGAGTGTTGTGGCATCACAGCTCACAGCAACCTCAAACTCTTGGGCTTAAGAGATTCTCTTGCCTCAACCTCCCAAATAGCTGGGACTACACCCACCCGCCACAACATCCGGCTATTTTTTGTTGCAATTGTCATTGTTGTTTAGTTGTCACTGGGTTCGAACCCACCAGCCTCGGTGTACGTGGCTAGTGCCTTAACCACTGTGCTATGGGCGCTGAGCCAGTAAATTAGAATCTTGGAACTGGAAGGAATTTTAGAAATAATGTAGGATAGCACCTCAATTTTTTTTTTTTTTAAGAGACAGAATCTCACTTTGTCTCCCTTGGTAGAGTGCTATGGTGTCATAGCTCACAGCAACCTCAAACTCTTGGGCTCAAGTGATTCTCTTGTCTCAGCCTCCTGAGTAGCTGGGACTATAGGCCCCCTCTACAATGCCTGGCTATTTTTTAGAGACGGGGTCTCCCACTTACCCAGGCTAGTTTTGAACTTGTGAGCTCAGCCAGAACACTTGCCTCAGCCTCCTAGAGTGCTAAGATTACAGGCGTGAGCCACCGCCATACCCAGCCTTGATTTTTTAGTTTTTTGAATAGACTATATTTTAAGAGCAATTTTAGGTTCACAGCAAAATTGAGTGGAAAGTATAGAGGGCTCCCATATACCTCCTGTCCCCAGACAGCCCTCTCAACTTTCTACATCCCCTCTAGAGTGAAGCAGTTGTTACAGTTGATGAACCAACAAACACATGAGTATCATGTAAAGTCCATAGTTTACATTAGGGTTCACTTTAGATGTTCCATATTTTGTGGATTTTATTATTATTCATTTTTTTATGAGACATTGTCTCACTCTATTTTCCTGGGTAGAGTTCCACGGTGTCATAGATTACAGTAAACTTAAACTCTCAGGCTCAAACCATCCTCTTGCCACAGCCTCCCAAATAGCTGAAACTACAGGTACCTGCCTCAATGTCCAGCTATTTTTTTAGAGACGGGGTCTCGCTCGTGTTCCGGCTGGGGGTTGAACTCCTGAGTAATCCACCATCCTCGGCCTCCCCGAGTGCTAGGATTATAAGGTGTGAACCACCATGCCCAGCCCTATATTATGGGTTTTAACAAATTAATTCTTTATTTTATAGTAAAGGAAACTAAATCCAAAAGATTGTCTGACGTGACTTGTTCCAGATCATACTGCTGGTGAGTGGCAGAGCTAGTCCAGACTTTTCCTTCTCTGTCTCACTCTCCTTTTCTGTGTTTAGAAAGGATAATATATGTACATGGTACAAATTTAAGAAGTGCAAAAGGCTTTTTTTTTTTTTTTTGAGACAGAGCCTCAAGCTGTTACCCTGGGTAGAGTGCCGTGGCATCACAGCTCACAGCAACCTCCAATTCCTGGGCTCAAGCAAGTCTCCTGCCTCTGCCTCCCAAGTAGCTGGGACTATAGGCGCCTGCCACAACACCTGGCTGTTTTTTTTTTTCGGTTGCAGCCATCATTGTTGTTTGGCGGGCCTGGGCTGGATTCGAACCTGCCAGCTCAGGTGTATGTGGCTGGTGCCTTAGCTGTTTGAGCCACAGGTGCCGAGCCACAAAAGGTAAAAAGTTACTCTTCTCACCTTAGCCTCTCCCTGAAGGCAATCATTTTTTCTGAAAATTTTTATTCATAATTTGAACTGTGATCTTGAATTACAAAGCAAAGGACCAAAAGAAGTATCCTTCAAAATTGTGGGAGTTAGGCCCAGCGAGGTGGCTCATGCCGATAATCCTAGCACTCTGGAAGGCAGGTGGATTGGTTGAGCTCAGAAGTTCAAGACCAGCCTGAGCAAGAACAAGACTTCCTCTCTACTAAAAATAGAAAAACTAGCTGGGCATTGTAGCAAGGACTGTGTAGTTCCAGCTACTATGTAGTTCCAGCTGAGGTAAGACGATCCCTCAAGCCCAAGAGTTTGAGGTTGCTGTGAGCTGTGATGCCACTGCACTCTAACAAGGGTGATAAAATGAGACTCAGTTTCAAAAAAAAGACTGCAAAAATTGTAGATATTAGCTTTTTTAAGTGTAGTTGAAAATGCCTTGACCTTAAAGCCAGGCAGACCTATGTTGGAATCTTGCTCCAAAGTTGACTGTTCACATGATTTTAGGAAACCTATTTAACCCTTAAGTTTGGGGATGAAATAAGGTAACTTTTGGTAGTTTCATAGCATCCTGTAGCACATAAGTGCTCAAAAAAACTGTCAAGTTCCTTTTGATTCAGGGAAACTCTTTTTTTAAAAGGCTGTTTTATGCAATATGTTCTGAAAGCTTGCACAGTGCAACATACTTGCGATATTAGGTAACTTGCCTTGTTCTTTTTCTTCCACAAGTCTTAATTATACTCAGCAAGTACATTAGAAGTTCTGGAACACCACTATCAAAAGGATCACTGTAATGTTTTAGAAGGCAGTATTTGACTAGTTTAATCTTTACTAGGGGTAAAATCATGTTCCAGCCTGTGCTGAATTTCAGTGTTAGGATTCAATCAGCTTGATTCCAAATAGGCCTGTCATGTTTCTGTTTCCACACCTGTACATCCCTATAAAAGATAAGGTCATGAATTAGGAAAATAATTCCTTTTATTTATTTATTTATTTTTTTTATTTTTTATTTTTTTTAGACAGAACCTCAAGCTGTCACCCTGGATAGAGTGCAGTGGCATCACAGCTCACAGCAACCTCCAATTCCTGGGCTCAAGCGAGTCTCCTGCCTCTGCCTTCCAAGTAGCTGGGTCTACAGACACCTGCCACAACGCCCGGCCATTTTTTGGTTGCAGCTGTCATTGTTGTTTGGCGGGCGGGGCTGGATTTGAACCCGCCAGCTCAGGTGTATGTGGCTGGCGCCTTAGCCCCTTGAGCCACAGGTGCTGAGCCAGAAATGTACTTTTTTTCTTAGTACTTTTGACCATTTTTGTTACTGAGGGGTTT
Organism: Perodicticus potto; assembly: GCA_963574655.1. Taxonomy (NCBI): domain Eukaryota; kingdom Metazoa; phylum Chordata; class Mammalia; order Primates; family Lorisidae; genus Perodicticus; species Perodicticus potto. Next base: position 20,877 of record CAUYRH010084344.1, read on the forward strand.
TTTTGTTTGTTTTGTTTTGTTTTTGTCTTATTTTCTTATCACTTGTCACTACCTGGAATCTTATAGTTTCCATTTATTGCTTATCTCCCTTCTAATGTAAGCCCCTTCTGAAGCAGATACTTTTGTTCACTACTGTATCTACAGTGCCACAAGTATGCTGGCACTTAAGTGGCACGCAGTAAACATTTATAGAGCCTTTATATAAAAATAAATAGTATGTTGGGTGGCGCCTGTGGCTCAGTGGGTAAGGCGCCGGCCCCATATACTGAGGGCGGTTTCAAACCCAGCTCTGGCCAAACTGCAACAAAAAAATGGCCGGGTGTTATGGTGGGCCCCTGTAGTCCCAGCTACTCGGGAGACTGAGGCAAGAGAATCTCCTAAGCCCAAGGAGTTGGAGGTTGTAGTGAGCTGTGTGACGCCACGGCACTCTACCAAGGGTTAATAAGTGAGACTCTGTCTCTAAAAAAAAAAAAAGATCTTGACTCGGCGCCTGTGGCTCAACGGGCTAAGGCACCTGCCACATACACCTGAGCTGGCGGGTTCAAATCCAGCCTGGGCCCGCCAAACAACAATGACGGCTGCAACCAAAAAATGGCTGGGCATTGTGGTGGGTGCCTGTAGTCCCGGCTACTTGGGGGGCAGAGGCAAGAGACTCGCTTGAGCCCAGGAGCTGGAGGTTGCTGTGAGCTATGATGCCACGGCACTCTATCCAGGGTGACAGCTTAAGGCTCAGTCTCAAAAAAAAAAATCTTAAAATAAAAAAAGATAATAATAAATAAATAAATAGTATGTCTATATAAATAGCTTTATAGTTTTTCTAAATAGGAAAGTAGTACTTGTTCCTTGTAAGAAAATATAGAAAAGTATAAGGTAGAAGAGAAAAAATTGGAGGAATTTTTCTTTTTTTTTTGCAGTTTTTGGCCAGGGCCGGGTTTGAACCCGCCACCTCTGGTATATGAGGCCAGCACCCTACTCACTGAGCCACAGGTGCCGCCCTGGAGGAATTTTTCATCAGCAATGAATATCCCTGAGGCATGTGTCCCATTGAGTCCTTTTTGAAGTTTGAAGTGCTTTGGCCCTATCTAGCCAGTGTAATGGAGATTTACCTCTGTCTGGTTTTTGTTGTTTTTAATAGTTGAGGGTATTTTTGTCTTGTTTTGTTTTATAAAAGATGGCAGTAAGGAAGGATGGCTCCACAGGGATTACCTCCAAGAACACAGGATCTAGAAGCAAACAATAGGCCATTACGTTATCTGAGGGGATCTGTTCTTTTTCCTCCTGTAATTGGCTATTTCATAATTAGGCCTGCACATTTCTTCTGAACACTGGCCTACAAAGCACCTCATTTAGCTGAGCTTACGGAGATTAGATCATGCACAGGAAGCTAGCTCCTTGGTTATCAGGCTCCAGAGAGGAGTTGGGAGGCTTAAGGGGTGTGAAAAATTAGAGTTGATTTAAGGGACAAGGTTCTCTGGAAAAGCACAGAGATTTTTCCAGCTTGTAAAAGTGCCTCTGTAACCTTTAGTTTCCCATAAACAGCCTTGATTTCTACCTCAATAATCTTTTTTTTTTTTTTTTTTTTATAAAAACCTCTTTAAACTTCCCTTTACTGTCTTAAAAACAGGGTTGCTAAGGCCAGGGGCAGCAGCTAATGCCTGTTAATCTTAGCACTCTGGAAGGTGGAGGCAGGTAGATTGCTTGAGCTCATGAGTTCGAGACCAGCCTGAGCAAGAGTGAGACTCCATCCCTAAAAGTAGCAGGGCATTGTGCTGGGCAACTATGGTCCAAGCTGCTTGGGAGGCTGAGGCAAGAGGATCAGGTGAGCCCAAGAGTTTGAGGTTGCTGTGAGCTATGATGCCACCGCATTCTACTGAGGGTGACAAGGTGACACTCTGTCTCCAAAAAAGAAAAAAGAATCTAGCCTTGTACCTGGAATATAAAATCCTAGCACAGTTCTTCAAACACATACTAAGAGAGTAATCATTGTCAGCTCCTCTTCTTTTTCCTTTTATCGTTATTACTGTCTGTCCATATTTATCATATTTTAATTAGTTTGATACAATAGAATTACATTTTGAAATACTGTCTTTTGGGCTCGGCGCCTGTGGCTCAACGGGATAAGGCTCCAGCCACGTACACCTGAGCTGGCAGGTTCGAATCCAGCCCGGGCCCGCCAAACAACAATGACGGCTGCAACCAAAAAATGGCCGGGCATTGTGGCGGGCGCCTGTAGTCCCAGCTACTTTGGAGGCGGAGGCAGGAGACTCACTTGAGCCCAGGAATTGGAGGTTGCTGTGAGCTGTGATGCCACGGCACTCTATCCAAGGTGACAGCTTGAGGCTCTGCCTCAAAAAAAAAAAAAAGAAAGAAAGAAATACTGTCTTTTGGAGGTTTGTTTGTTTGTT
>CAUYRH010084350.1:0-55941 GCA_963574655.1 Perodicticus potto
CGCAGCCAGTTTTTTGCTACTACAACAGAATCCCACAAAGTGGGTAATTTATAATCAACAGAAATTAATTTCTCATAGCAATGGAGTTGGAGAAGTCCAAAGTCAAGAAGCCTCTATCTGGCAAGGGCTGTCCTGTGTATCATATGGTGGAAGGTGGGAGAGCAAGAAAGTGCGAGAGAGCAAGGGGGGGGTTGAACTCACTTTTACAACTAAACCAATCTCATGATAACAACCCACTCTTCCCATGATAATGACATTAACACAATCAAGCAGAGTCCTCATGACCTAATCACCTCTTATTAGATATCTGATATCTATCTATGAATCCATCCATCCATGCATCCATCCATGCATCCATCCATCTATCCACCCATGCATCTATCCATCCATTCATTCATCCCTGCATCCATCCATCCATCTATCCACCCATGTATCTATCCATCCATTCATTCATCCCTGCATCCATTCATCCATCCATCCATGCATCTATCCATCCATCTATCCATGCATCCATCCATCTATCCATGCATGCATCTATCCATCCATACATACATCCATGTATCTATCCATCCATCCATCTATCCATGCATCTCCATCCATACATCCATCCATGCATCCATGCATCTATCCATCAATCCATCCATCCATCCCTCCAACCATCTAACCATCCATCTATCCATGCATCCTTCCATCAATGAATCCATCCATCATCCATCCATCCATCCATCCATCTATCCATGCATCCATCCATCCATCTATCTATGCATCCATCCATCCATGCATCTATCCATCCATCCATCTATCCATCCATCTATCCATGCATCCATCCATCCATGCATCTATCCATCCACCTATCCATGCATGCATCCATCCATCTATCCATGGATCCATCCCTCATCTATCCATCCATGCATCTATCCATCCATCTATCCATGCATCCATCCATGCATCATCCATGCATCCATCCATCATCCATCCATCCATCCATCCATGCATCCATCCATCCATGCATCCATCCATCTGTCCATCCATGCATCCATTCATCCATTCATCTATCCATCCATCCGTTTATTGATATATCCATCCACCCATACTAGTCATGTATGGTTTTATCCATCCTTTCAACAGATACTTTTGTTGGTTTTTTTGTGGAGACAGAGTCTCACTTTATCACCCTTGGTAGAGTGCTGTGGCATCACACAGCTCATAGTAACCTCCAACTCCTGGGCTTAGGCGATTCTCTTGCCTCAGTCTCCCGAGTAGCTGGGACTACAGGCACCCACCACAATGCCCGGCTATTTTTTTGTTGCAGTTTGGCTGGGGCTAGGTTTGAACCTGCGACCCTCAGTATATGGAGCCAACACTTCCCATTGAGCCACAGGCACCGCCCTCAATAGATACTTTCTAAGTGCCTATTCTGCAATGACCAAGAATACTCTGTGATAGGTCTCATGGAGAAGAGAAAGATGAGTCAAAGGAGCTACACTGCCTCTCCAGAAATAAAGCATGCATCTGGGCAACTCCCATGCCAAGTGGAAAATTACATGTGCCAGAGAAGACAGTGTAAGAGGTGGGTGGCATCACCTACTGTGACTCTGATGGCCAGAATCCTGTCCTGGAGATGCCATGGTTCTAGAATTCCAAAAAGTTTTAACTTGAAAAAGGTTTCTTGGAGGAGGTATTTGTGGTAGGCCTTGAAAGACACCCAATTTGAGATTATGCAAAACCAGAAAGGGGTTCCTGACAGAGGAAACAGCTTGAGTGAAGGTACAGACACGAAGATGCAGAAGCAGGATTTGATCTGGAAAGCCCCATGGTGGGGCAGGCTACAAGCCCGGGAGGCAGGGGCAGGGGAGGAGGGGAAGAAAGGAGCTCACTTTTGCCAGCTGGGGGCTGTGATGTGTACAGCAGGTGGACTAGTGGGAACATCCAGGAGGAAAGAAGCTTGGAGGGGCCAGGCTGGAAACAGACATTTGGGAGCCATTTGCCTAGAGTTGCTAGTCTGAAGACGAGACTGCCCAGGGAGAAAAAAGGTCAAAAACAGCATCCTGGGAAACTCCTAGGAGACTGAAAGAAAGGAACTGCTAGAGATGGCACAGTCTGAGAGAGGAAAACTAGATGGGCAGCTCTCAGAGGGCAAGGAGAGTATCTAGTGATTCTTTGTGTTTTCAGCAAAGGATCTGTACACAGAAAGTGTCCAACAAATGTTGAGAAAGAGAATGGTGGGGGCGGGGCGCTAAAAAACTAGAATGTCATGAAAGCGAGAACGCTACTGTGGAGAAATTCAGAAGGCCTCTCCCCCGAACTTGGAGGCCAGGGCTATCAGGGCCATCAGGGCCCCAGGGGGCTGCTTCTTAGAGTTACAGAGGGCAGGGCCTAGCCAGGTCCCACAGGTTGGGGGGGGGCTGCAGGGGGCGGAAGGTGCTGGAAGACTCTTTTGGAGGAGGCAAAATTGGTTTTTAAGGAAAGAAGAGCCTTGAGCATATTTGGTGGCAGCTGGGAGGGAACAGCAGACAGAAGAGGACAGAGGCTGCAGGAGAAAGGGGCACTTGTGGAGCAGGGTGCCCACAGGGAGGAAGGGAGTTGTTCCATGGCCAAGTGGAGTACTGGATTTGGGAAGAAACACTCACTGGAAAGGAGTGGGCAGGGAAAGAAGCTGGGTGACAACTGCACAAGGCTTCTATTTTCCCAGTGTAAGAGAGAGGATACATGCTGGCCTGGAGGCTGGGGGTGGCCCCGGTGCCCTCCCCTGAAAACCAGTTGGGGGAGGGGTACAGGGTGGTGGCTTTCCCAAAAGGAGGAAGGTGAGGGGTCCAGGGTGAGCCATGTCACAAGAATAAGTGGTCAGACAACCCCATATTCACACTGTCCCACAGGCACAACCACTCAAGAACATGATTGAAATAGATGTCACAGTAATATTAAAAGCTTCTGTTTATGCAACGTCTACATTATGGCTGGCAGGGCGCTGGACACTTCACATTTTTTTTTTCCCATTTAACTCTTACATCCCAACCCTGTGAACTGGCTATTATCTCAAGTTTATATATGAGGAAGTTGAGACTTATGTTATCAGTCCAGGACACACAACTGTGTGGAATTTAAGCCTGGGTCTGTCTGACTTCTGAACGCATTAACCACCATATCACCCCCCTGCAAAGGTGATGTGATCTGTGGCCTCCTGCCTCTGCTCTGTCCCAGCCCGTTCTTGTCCACAACCCCATAGCATCTGGGTGCCCTTCCCCTGGCTCCTTCTGGGTCTGGCACATGAGAGAGGTGCTGCTAATGGCAGAAATTCTGTCTTACCTCTCTAGGTCATTTACATAGAAACTTAGGGGTAGCCTTAAGGAATGCAGTTCTTATTGGTGATATTTTAGATTGTTAGGAGGAGTTTTGGTGTGGAGAAGTGTGTGTGTGTGAGAAGATGGTTTTTTCCTTGGTTTTTCTGGAATCACACCATGCAGGCAACTGCCTCCTCCACCTATGTGCAGCCTCATTCGCCAAAGCTCATTTCCTATAGGTGAATATAGGCTCTCACCCATCTTTTCCCGCCCTGCCCCGACCTGCCCTCTCCACCCATGTGCACCAGTTGCCTATGCGCAGGCACCCCTGGAGAAAGGGCAGGCTGCAGCAGGAAGCGAGGGAGGACTGGAAGGAAGGGGAAACCGGCAGAGGAAGGCAGGCCCAGGTGGCGGAATGGACAGCTCAGCTGGCCCTCCCTGGCTCTGGTCAGAAGCCAGCCGAGCTGGCTGCTCCCCCTCCCCCTCAGCCCCACCCTGCCCCAGCAGTGCACCCCTGCCTTATCTGAGCCACCAGCCCAGCTCCACCTCATTCCCCCCCACCACCCCACAGCTCCTCCATGATAACACCTGCCTGCAGGGACCTCCGAGGTTGTACCCACTTGTCCCAATGGGCTCTTGTTGTGGTTCCCTGAACCTGCAGAATCACAGCCTTGGGCCCTCTGGTCTAGCCCTTGCTCCTATTCCAAGCCAATCACTGCCTGCCTTGTGCCTGTGCCAGTGCCAGCCGCCTGCTAGCACTTTCACACGTTCCCTCTATACTTCACACAAAAACAGCATTTTCCTCATGTAGAGATGGGGAGAAACCAGGCTGACAGTTAACTTGCCAAAGGTCCCCACCAAATGGGAGCCAAGCTGGAATTCTTACCCAGGCCTGTCTGAGGCCAAATGCTATTTTCAAGTAGTCCCCAAAGATACCCCTTGAACCTGAACTTGGGACTTGGGGGCCCTCGTGCTAACCTTGGATGGTGAAGACACCCAGAGTCCTGCTTGCTGACTGCATCTGGGGACCCTCAGGCTCTGTGCCACACAGCCAGGGTCCAGCTGGGCTGGAGGCCACTGGGGCAGACAGTGAGCAGTTGTGAAACAAGGGACAGTGTCCTGGCAGGCTGGCGTCAGGGTGGGCAGGGAACTTTGCTGCTCTTCTTTTTCTGCAGTTTTAGCCGTGGTGCCACTGCCCCGTCTGCCTGCTTCCCTTTCTCTCTCCTGTCTTTCTGCTCTGTCCCCTTGTCTGCTTTCTTCATCTTTCCTCCCTCCCTCTCTCTTTCCCTTTCACCCTCTCCCCCTCCTGGCCCCACCCCCGCAGTTACTGTGGCAACAACTCAATGCCAGAAATAAAGGCAGCATGCAGCTAGGTCACCAGTTCCCAAAACAGCATCCCAGGGTGGGGAAGAGGAGGGTGGGGCCTCAGGCAGCAGGGCAGGGCCCCTGCTCCCAGGGGTGTGTGTGTTGTGGTGGGGTGGGACACCACAGTGGCCCTGAAAAGGACACCACGAGGGCTTAGGCTGGCTCTGGGACACAGGCTCATCAGAAGTATCGCTTACTGAGGCCAAACCTGAATCTTGAGTCTTTCTAAGGCTGGCAAAACCTAGTACTTCCTCCTCTCATTTTCTCCCTCTCGCACCCCTGTTCTATCTGCCAGGCCAGGGGTCCTCTAATGCCAGCACCATATGACACCCTGTCACTCTCTGAAAAGGACCTGGCAGGGGCAGGTGGCAGATCCAGAATCTACCTGCTCAAGGCCTTGACCTCTGCCGTTCTCTTGAGGACAACAGGATGGTCATAGGTACTTCCTCCCTTGCTCTCCCCAACACACACAAATAGGCATCATTCAGCTGTTTTCTCTTAGGTCTCTCTTGGGCTTGAGTTTCCACATTCTCTGTCTACACCTCCCTTCTGAAGAGGTCCCCACTTCCTATGTTCCTGGCATGTTGCTGCTCAAACCTTCATTTATAGCAGGTTCTGTTGAATAGGCCAGACTGACAGAGATGGGGGAATAGAAGGGCCTTGCCTCCTCAAACCAGCTTTCTGAATTCCGGGGCACCTCTATAGGAGGCTAGACCACACAGAGGCACGTTGGACAAGGGATTCTGCAGACACTTGCCCACAGATGGACAACCTGGTCCAAGGCATTGACACATAGCCATGGGGTGGCTGTCCGCACTGAGATAAGACTCACAGGTGTGCACACGCAGAAAAGTCCGCACTGGGCGGTGCCTGTGGCTCAGTGGGTAGGGCGCTAGCCCCATATACCGAGGGTGGCAGGTTCGAACCCTGCCCCGGCCCTGGCCAAACTGCAACAGAAAGTAGCCGGGCATTGTGGTGGGTGCCTATAGTCCCAGCTACTCGGGAAGCTGAGGCAAGAGAATCGCCTAAGCCCAGGAAGGAGTTGGAGGTTGCTGTGAGCTGTGATGCCACAGCACTCTACCCAGGGCAACATACTGAGACTCTATCTCTACAAAAAAAAAAAAAAAAAAAAGAGTTGCCGAGCTCATGTACACAGTTGCCAGCTCCCACGCCCACTCTCCCAGAGAGGCCCCCACACAGTGACACATAGTGTGGCTGACACCCCCTCACATCCACCCACCCACCTTTTTCTTGGCACCCAAACCAAGCAGTGCACGTGTACAGCAACACACACACAGCCCCTCCACTACCCACGTGCAGGGGGCTTCCCTGTGCGCCCCTTTCCCAGAGCCCAACTGCCCTCTTCCTGCCAGACCTGCTCCTGCTCCCCTGACTCTCCGATACCCTGGCAACCAGTCCCCTGGGAGAGACACACTGGGTGTGTCTGCCCTGGAAGGGTGCTGGGCTGAATATGCCCAGGAAAGAATAGAGCTAGCAAGGGGGAGCCCAGGACTCTGGGCATCCTGTCTGCTCAGCCCCAGCCCCTTCAGTCCCTTCGGCAGCCAGAGCTGGGAGAGTCTGGGTTGGGCCAGCAGCTACACCCTGCCACCCAGCCTGTCTCTTCCCTGGGCTTCACCCGAGCCTGGCCAGCCATGGACTGGGAGGGTTCCATAAGGAGCCGGCTCCAAACTTCCAATCCTCCAGGGTATCTGGGGTGGTGGGAGGGAGGTGCAGGGGCTGGCTTAATCCTCTCATTATTCAGCAGAGAGGGAAGGACTCCCCCTACCCACTACAAGTCCCCATGACCCCATCTCTCTCTCTCCGGCTCTTGCGCAGCTAGGTGGGCAGGGCGGAGTGAATGGAAAGGGGCTATTAGTGTGGCAGCACAGACCCACCCGGATCAGAACACTCCAGCTCTTTCTCAGGTCAGGAGATTTGATCAGATCAAACCAGTTCCAGGGTCTGGCCACCAGGGTCCACTCTCCCACTAAACAGGAGGTCACAGCTGACTCCCTCCCTGGGGATTCCCTGCCAACACCCAAATCCTCACTTCTAGGTATTGGGGTCCAAATGCCCGCAGAGGAGAAGAGAGCTGGAGACCCTGCCACCTACCTCTTCCCAGACAGTGTGGCCCAGACGCCCTGAGGCCCCTGAGGCCTGAGAGGCCCAGGCCCAGATCCACAGCGGTGCTTTTTTTTCCGAGCCTAGGTAACAGGCAGTCTCTTCCAGGAACCCAGCCGTGCTTTCCCGGAGCACAAATAACAGGAAAAAAGCCAGCTTGGGGTTGGGGGTGGGTGGGTGGGAGCTAACGAAGGAGGGGAGCCGGTTGTGGCTGAGTGGTCTGATCTCCCCTCTGGGCCCCCACCCCCTCGCCCCCACCCTGCTTCTCAGCCAGCCACGGCTGCCTGGATCCCCAGTGCTGGGGAGTCCGCTCGCATCTGGGGGCGGACAGGCAGCTTGTCGGCCTCAGCTCCCCCCACGCCCTGCCCGCACCCTCCCACCTCCAGCTGATAGCGTGTGGCCGCCCAGGGTGTGTGTGTTGGATGCTGTGCTCTTTCCAGCTCGCCCGCCCGCCAGCCCGACTGCAGCTCAATCCATTTCAAACAAGAGGAGCATTAACCCGGCATCATGACGAAGCAGAATCCGGCAGCACAGTCCTGTTTCCCTTTCCCACACCCCCAGCCTTGCAGCACTCACACACTCACTCACATGCACAGAGACCCTCAAGCTTCCCCATACACAGCCAGAGAGGTCAAGTTGTGGTGGGCAGACGCGGGGGTATTGCCCAGGGGACAATGCCTGGCTTCTGTAGCACCTGCACCTCCTACCCCATTCACAGCCGCCCCATCCTCCAACAGCAGTATATGAGGCCTCTGGGGGTCCAGCCTCAGCCCCTGGGGTGGGGGTGTAGGCAGAAGGGCCAGAATCTCTCACCCAAAGATTAGCCCTCTCCCTGGAGGAACAAATGGAAGGATGCAAGAAACCAGGTCCTCAGTACTGGAGACCCAGCCTGCCCCTTCGGTAACCCTAGTCCCCTGGGAACTGCAATGGGGTGTAGCAAAGTGACAAGGACCCCATTTTCCTCCAGGGTAGAATCATGAAAAGGGAATTTCCTGCTAGATGATCCCAGGTCCTAATACAGAGTGTCCAGGGACATGCCTGGAAAAACCTCAGCCAGCCCAGGACCTTGTCCCCAGGCAGGGGAGGATGGTGAGCCTGGCCAGCGACCCTCGCCCTGGCCCCAGCACCCTCTCCACCTCCGCAGACTTGCCTACCTAGGCAGGCCTCGCTGTTGCCCTGGCAACTGCTGCCCATAGCCGGTCAGCTGATGGTATCAGCTGCTGTTGGGGAAATCTAGAATCTGGGGAGGGGGCTCTGGGATAGCTGAATGGAGAGTCACAGGGGGACAGGTGAGGGTGTGCCTCAGGGTCCCTTTCTCTAAAGAAAGGGACAGGAGGGACAGGAGCAGCGGGGGTCCATATCTGACTGGTGGGGATGGAGAAGACTGCCTTCAAGGAAGGAGGCAGGTGGCTGAGAAGAGAAGCAACCAGGCTCAGCTGGGGGTGGGGTGCTGTGGAAAGTAGAGAAACCCATGGTGGGGGAAGAAACGCCAGATCCATCACACCTGGGAGAAAAAGGCCAGGAGTGCAATCTGGGGGGTGCGCACCTTTCATGTGGCGGGAGGGGGCCGCAGCCTTGGAGGAGGAGCTACCCAGGGTGCTTCTCCACGAGCCTCTGCTTTCTGAACCTTCAGCCCCACCTGTACTGCCCTCAAACTAGGGTCTGAGAGAGATAGAGAAAGCCCCGGCACCCCAGCCCTGAACAGTCTCCCTCTATCCCTCCAGACACCAGGCACCAGGGACTTTGACACCTCAGTCCTCTGCAATCCCAGATTTTCCCCACTACCTAGGTCCCTTCCCTGCTCTTACCCACCCATGAGAACCCACCCAAAGAGATAGATCTTCAGTGCAAGGGTCCCTAGAGATAGAGGTGGAATGAGCAGATGCCGAGAAGGACAGCTGTGGACAGGGGCCTGGAACGAGGTGGGTTGTGAGCCAGGATTACCGGCGTAGGAGGAGGGAAGCCTCCTCCCAACAGGAGCACTTGAGGTGCAGGGCAGAGTGAGGGGGAGTCCGGGGACCGGGGTGGGGAGGAGGGGAGGAGGAGGGGGTGGGTGTGCAGTACCTTCAAGGGCCTGGGGCGTGGGGCAGGAGCACAGCAGCCTCCTGGGTGACATCCACCTCCATCCCTCCGCGCATCTCCTCTCCGCCTCCCGTTGCCAAGACAACCTGCCGGCAGCTCAGGCCGGCTCAGCCTTGGCGGTGGGAGGGGGAGGAGGAAGCTGGTTCCCACTGCCTCTTCTTCAGGGATGGTAGGGGGTTCTGTGTGCCGGGGCTGGTGGTTAGGGGAGCACCTGGAGAACTAGGTCTCCTCTGAGCCCCAGAAAGTCTCCCCTCCTCCATAAGGCTCTAGGAGTGGCTCCAGGGGTGACCTGGGGAGAACCCCAGTTCAGGGCCAGAAAGCAAGCAGGCCAATCTTAATGGGGGTGGGGTGGGGTGGGGGTCAGCACAGCTCTGGGGAGAGTATTCCGTGCCAGGGAGCCCCAGGTGGAGTTGGGGAAGGAGACAGACTACCGGGAAGGGTTGATCTCATGCTGAAGGGCCAGAGGGGTGTTTCTGACAGGGAGGGGAGACCCCTGGGCACTGTCTGCTGGGGTGGTTGTGCAGCGGGGTACCCCAACTCTGCTGTCTGTGAGCACCTCCTCCTGGTCCCAAACCCTCTCTTCTTCCTGACCTAGAGGAAAGTCAGCGCATAGGACAGATCTCTTCTAATCCCATCCCACTGCCCAGTTACTCCAAGGGACTGGTCACCTTGGGTAGCAGCCTCCAGCCCAGCCAGCCCTGGCCCCAAGGGACTGCAGAGTTAGGGCTCCCTCTGTCGACTGAGGAGTGGTGGCTGCCAAGGTCATTTCTGGCAGCGAGTTGCGCGCGCATGTGTGTGTGGGTATGTGCGTGTGAATGTGTTGGTGGGGCACAGCTAGGCCAGGAGACCTTGTTCCCCTGTCACGCTCTGCCTCCCCTTCATCCCTGTCCTTGTCTGGTGGAGAGACTAGCTCTGCCCCAGACTTTCCTGTAAAGGCCCAGGCTCCTCAAGGCCAGCTAGACTAAACACCCCCACCCACTCCACCCTGGTGGTTCGCCTGCCCTCTCTGCCTGGCTGGGATGGGGGAGGCAAAACCTGCCCCCAAAGGTGGCAACACTGCACTGGACACAGGCTAATTCCAGGCTAGGTGGGTGGTGTCCTCAGCACTGCTCAGCTTGGCTGCCCAGGGGGTGGGAGGTGCTGATAGGACTAGCATACCTTTAGAAATTCAGGGGTTCTCCAGGCTTTGAGGATGGTCACTTGCATTCACACAGGGGACTGGGCTCCTGCCCCTCTCAGGCCTTTTCTGGGCAAGGTCACTGGTACCAGATGTCCTGAGTGGACTCTGGCCCTGCCGCCTGCCCCCTCCCCAGCCTGCGCAGTAGGCTTCTCTGCCCGGTCACTCCTTCTGTCTCACTCCAGTGCCCCCTGGCCCTGCCCACCACCAATCTGCTGGGGAGGGGAGCTCCAAGGGTGCCCCACCATGCTGTCTAAATATTAACTCCTGGAGAGGCTCAGCCAGGGCCCCTGGACACCCAGGGAGGAGGGAAAGGGGACAGAGATCTGAGCCAGAGGAAGAAAAAGGAAGGATAAGGGCCTGAAAGTGACCCCTTCTCATCAAAGATCAAAAAGCCACACCCTCTACCTCCCAGCACTACTGGACTCTGCCTCCCAGCCCTCCTGATCCTCAGCACCCAGCAGCTGCCACCAGACCACAGCATCTGGTCACTCCCTTTGCTAAAGGCCTTGGGTCTCTCTTCCCTGCCATATCATAAGGACCACATTCTTTATCATTCCTACCACTTCTTTACTAGAACTTTCAGTTCCAGCCAAACTAATGTACTGCTCACCTTTCCCTGAACACACCTCACATTTTCCTGCCTTTCTGCCCATGCTGTTTTCCCTCTCAATGTTTTTCCCTTCACGCATGTTTTTCCAATTCAAATCATACCCTTCCGGTAAGCACCCTCCTCAAACCCCCTGGGCCTGGGGAGGGGCGTGGAGAACAGCGTGCTCCCAGCGTTGAAGATGGGCGCGAATCTAGACTGCAGCGCCCTCTAGCTGTGAAGCCATGAATGGTTTGACATCGGAGTGTGAGCTCATGCGCATGTGACCCATGGGGACACCTGACTGCCCAAAATAAAGGGGGTACGAGTGAGCGTAGTACCTCGAGTACCACCTGGTATGTCTCTGGAACTCGGTATCTATTTTTTTCTGTAGTTATAATATCTCTTATGTCCTCTTTCATGCTTTTGGGATGTATCAAGGGCTGTTCTTTTTATCGTTGGGGATTCACAGAGGGTATAAGATACCAGGTTACACTGATTGCATTTGTTAGGTAAAGTCCCTGTTATAATTGTGTCTTGCCCCCAAAAGGTGTGTCACACACCAAGACCCCTGTTTTGTTATCTTAAGAGAAAGGGATTTCGAAAAATCCCACCAAAGAACTGCCTTTTTTTTTTTTTTTTTTATTGAGACAGAGTCTCACTCTGTTGCCCTGGGTAGAGTACAGTGGTGTCATCATAGCTCACTGTAATTTCCAACTCCTGGGCTCAAGCGATCCTTCTCCTGCCTCACCCTTCTGAGTAGCTGGGACTACACGTGTGAGGTACCATGCCTGGCTAATTTTTTCTATTTTTGGTGGAGATGAGGTCTCACTCTTGCTCAGGCTGATCTCAAACTCCTGACCTTATGAGATCCTCTTGTTTTGGCCTCCCAGAGTGGTGGGCATGAGCCACTATGGCCAGCTAGAACTGCTTTTTTCTGGATTTATGCCTCCAATTAAATTTCAAGTGCCTTGAGAGCTCTACTTTGCCCCTCATTTTTACTAACTGAAGAATTAGCATAGTGCTTGAACATTGTTGAGAATAAATAAATATTGGATTTACTGCTTAAGGCTCCTCCCCACCCAAGTCCACCTAAGGATGGAGAGTGAAGGCAGGATTCTGGCCTCTTCTTCTGTCTCCACCTTGAGGGACAGGTGGGTGCTGGGCAAATTTCTTGTTTCTGGGGCTTCAGGTGGTCTCTTCCCTCAAAAAATACCCTGGGGGATACACTGCTCTGGGCATGGTAGGGGAGGCAAAGACCACTGGCACACCCGGGGCACTTGCTATCCAGCAGAATCATGACACGAATATACATAATGATGGTTCTGGACAAGCTGTGATGTATATCATAAGGCAAGGGCAAATACACAGCTGGTGAGATCCCCAGTATGGAGATGGCCTCTCACCCTGGGAGAGTGCAGAAAGGGATCCTGCGGTCTGGCCGAGCAAGCATGTGAGAATGGGGCACGCTAGATAGTGGGAACTTCATGAATGAGGATGGGACAGTGCTTGTTGGATGACCAAGGTTCCAGTTTTGCCAGCGTTCTTGAAGGAGTCGTGGGGCTACAGCTGGATAGGAGTCTTGAAGACTATAAAGGCTGCTTGGGACAACATGAAGCTGTGGTTTTTGGTAGGGGAAGGTCAACAGGGGTAACCTGTGTGACGTGCTAGCTGTAGCGGGGTGTGTCGGGAGGCAGGGGGCCTCTTTAGCAAGTGATTGTGGTAATTTAGACAGAGCCCAGTGAGGCCTGGCAGTGGTGCAGAGTCATGCTTTAAGGGAGTGATGGCTGAGATGTTGAGCTTGCTCAGAGAGGCAGCATGCACAAACAGGAGAGAAGAGTGTGGAAGAAATCTTAGGGAACGTTTTCATGATGAGCCCGAAGTTGAACTCAGAAAGGACAGCCTGTTGCAGGACGAAGAGGGAAGACAGTTCAGGAAGGAACGGCTGTGAAGCTAAGGGTGCAGTGTAAAGGACTGGACTTTGTGGGGGCAGGGGGAGGAGGCTTTTGGCTTGGTCACTGAGTCACTGGCCTAGTGTCCAAGGAACAGGATTAAACAGAGTGACATAGCAGAACCAGTTGGTGTGCCTGAAAAAGTGAGAGGATTTCCTCCCCCCAGACTTCCTGCGCTGCCTCCCCAGTGCCATTTGGAGGACAGAGGGAATGATCAATACATGGGCTATTCTTAGCTAGAGTTCTTGGTAAGCCTAAACAGGCACAGGATTCGAGGCACACTGCCACCACCTCCCCTCTACCTGCTCACATCCTCCTCTTGACAGCTTCATCTTGCCCCAGTGCCAAGGGTCTGTTAGCAGTTAGTCCTCTGTAGCCACCCCCTTTTCTAGCTTAGAATCTTGGGCACATGGAAGAGGCCAGGTAAGGTGGGGTGGGGTTCCTTTCCACCACACACGTGCATGTTAAGTCTCTTCTGAAGTTCTATTAAGATCCATTCCTTTGCTTTCTTCCTTTCATCTTCCAAGTTACCACCAGTAGGGAAATGAGCTGAAGAGACTTCCCGAGAGTGTGAAGAGCCACCTGCTTGGGATAGGGAGCCACCTGCTTGGGATAGGGAGCCTGCTCCCAGGATCTGGAACAGTCATCACACTCAAGCTTGGGACTGGGGCTGGGGTGAGCGCAACCCCTGGGGTAGCACAGGCCTCTGCAGCAGCCCTCCTTCACCCTGCCCCACTCTCCGTCCCTCCCTGCCAGGTCTCACCTCAAAAAGCAAGAAAGAAAACAGTGAGTGCTTTCTGGAGCCGGCCCCCAGAGGCCTGTCTGTGCTGGGGAGGTCAGAGAGGGAGGGAGGGGCCAGAGAAAGGCTGAGAAGAAAGCTGAGGCCAGACAAAGGGCCCCATCCACCTTTGAAGCCGTCTCTAACCCATCGAGGTGGGGCATAGGGGTGGGCTGGAGAGCCCAGCCAGGGGGAGGCAGTCAATTTTAAAGAATGTCTCAAATTCCTGGGGAAATCAGAGGGATTGTAAGAGCTCCCCTCCCTAATACACCTCCTTCCCAGCCTCCTGCCCCCGCCCCCCCAAAGTCCAGTCCTTTACACCTGGGGGGGGCCAACCCTTTGTCCCCCCCAAAGTCCAGTCCTTTACACCTGGGGGGGGGGGCAACCCTTTGTCCTCTGTAATTGCTGGGTGTTGCCCCCGTTTTAACGTCCCATTGAACTCGCCAGTTATCAGCTGTGACTCCAGACCACCCTCCCTACACACATCCCAGCAAACTACCCCCATCACGTCCCGCAGTCTTCACCGAGATTAAGGCTCTTTGTGATGAGTGAGAGAAAAAAGTAACCTGGTGAAAAGCAATTATGACGAGCTGGGGGGGGGGATGCCGGTTCCTGGCGGGAGGACCTCCCTCTTGGCAGCCGCTGCCCCGACCTTCTGAACTGGCAGGGACTGGGGGTGTCAGACTAAGACGGGACCTTGCCATCTTTTGGGACTGCTGCTTCACCGGTCTCCCATTTTGACCCAACCAGAGCCCTCCGCAATTTTCCGTCCTGCCCTTATTTTTAGGCCTTTCTGGGGGAGAAATGGAAGAAGGGGTATCTTTCATCCCTCTTCTCTGTCCATGAGCTCACTCCCCAACGTTTTCTCTGAAAGAGGGAGGAGAAACTGAGGCTGGGGGTGCTGTCCATGAGCAGAAGAGCAGGCGCAGTGAGGATGTTTCCCCTGAAGAGCAGGCTGCGGGGCGGGGGGCGGGTGTCCCCACAAGGAAGGGCCTCCCCCTTGAGCGGATTAAAGTCAGTGCGTGCAAGGAGAGAGGAGGCTTTATGGTCCCCGCAGTCCCCTCCCAGGGCACACCTGGAGCCTCGGGGAAGGCCCACGGAGCTCCGGCTGCAGGACCGGGGCCGCTCCTTCTTCCTGCGCTCCCCACCCCTCCCCCGCAGCCCGGCCGCCGCCACCGCCTCTAATTGAGGTTTGCCCTCAGGTGTGGCCCCCCGCGGGGAGCGGAGAACAAGGGACCATTCCGGCCCGCCGCCCTTCCGCCAGTCCCGGCCTCCTCCCCGCCCCCGGCCCTCCTCACCGGAAAGAAGTAATCTCGCTCCCGGGAGGAGGCTTCGAGCGCTGGGCCGCGCTCTCGCCGGCCCGCAGGCCCCGCGGGCCGCTCGGGCCGCCCCTGGGGCTGGGGCTCTCTCCGCCCCCACAGGTAGCTGGGGACGCGCGGTGCGAGCCGGGGACACCCGAGCCCGCGCGGAGGGAGGGCAGCTGCCCGGGGATTGGGCACGCCCGCGGCCGCCGGCCTCCCTCGGGGCCCCGCCGCTGCCCTCCAGGAGGGCTCCTTCCGGGCCCTCCCCTGTCCCTGCGGGCCGCTCCACCTGCCGGGCCACGCCCGTCCAGGCGCTCGGCGGCCGCGGCTAGCGCGGCGCTTCCCCGACCTCTCGGACGAGCAGTCAGGGAGTCGATCCCCACCCCGCTTCAGATAACCCGTTTGCAGGAAGACGGTTTTATTCTGGTGCTGGGAGTCGGGGTCGGGGTGCAGGCTCAGGTCGTGGAATGCGAGGAATGGCCAACCCTCTTTTATTTTTTCTTCCTCCTTTTTTCCCTTAAACAAACCCCAAAGTTCCTTCCTACTGTCTGGACAATCTGAGCTGGGGGTCTGCGGACAGGGCCAGAGAGCCAGGAGGAGCCGACTTCGAGGACAGCCACCTCCAGGTGTCTGGGAGACCTCCAAATCCACTGACCTTTCCCCGGGTTTCAGGGAGCCACCTGGACGCTGGTGCCCGAGGTTGGGGTGTTTCTACAGTTCCTCTCTTGGGGGTCCGCCCCCTGCCCGGTGCAGCCAAACTGTTGGGTTGACAGTCCTGCCCTTTTCCCGTCCTTAGGGTTGGGGGGGCGGATCTGGCTCCCCTCTTCCCACCCCTGCCCAGTCTTTGGATTAGGAAGGGAAGGGGGACGGGAAGGCTTCTGGGGGCAGCTGCCCCTGTCTTCCCGACTACGTGAGGGGCTGGGGCCGCCGAGTACGCTTGGTCCGGCGGGTAGGGGCGGATCCCACAAACTCGAACTGCTTCTGTCTCTCGGCGTGGTTGGGGAAGGGCAGCTGGCCTTGGTAGAGGCGCTTGATGAAGTGAGCTTCTCGCTGGTTCTGGCGGCTGCGGGAGGCCTGGCGGGGCCTCCCCTGCCGCGTGAAGGCCATGAACCAGCCCTCATGCCTGGCGTTCTGGAAGGCAGTATAGTTGTTCTCCAGTACAATCTCCGTGAACACGCAGTCTTTGCTCTTGCCGCTGGGCTGCAGGAGAAGGGAGAGGAGGGGAATTTGGCCACCTACCTGTCTGGTTTATCTGCCTTCTGGGGGCCTATTTCATAGGACTGGGGAGGGAACAGTAGAGCCAAGGAACTCTGCCCCAGAGATGGGCGCCCTTGCAAGAGGCAACATGTGCAAAAAACGAACCAGCTTTGCTTGGAGTCAGGTCTGAACTTAAAACACAGGCTTGTCCTTTGGCAGTTGTGCACCTTGAGTAAGGTATTTAACCACGCTGGCTGAGCCTCAGTTGCCCCAGATGTAGCTTAAAGATCAAGATACTAATGCAGTTGGGTGCATGCCCAGGGGGCCCTTAGCACTGAGACCTTTCCTGCAGTCTGGGTGGTGTTGCTGACTGGAGGAGGAGGAGGTGACAGTCTCTGATGAAAAGAATAAAGGTGTCAGACATAGCTGCCCCTCTGACCCTATTGACAACCTGGGGACTGTGCCCATTTTTACAGGCAAGAAGCCTAAGACTTGACAAAGATAAGCAGACCGGACATTATTTGGTGAGCAACAGAAATCAGATTTGCCTGATTCCAAAGGAGATGGAATTCTGCGTCCTCAGCTGTGCTGGACGCCCCCATCACAGCAGTTATTCTCATCATGGGTGCTTATCGTTCATCCCG
This sequence comes from Perodicticus potto, assembly GCA_963574655.1. Lineage (NCBI taxonomy): Eukaryota > Metazoa > Chordata > Mammalia > Primates > Lorisidae > Perodicticus > Perodicticus potto. The sequence continues at coordinate 16,488 of CAUYRH010084350.1, forward strand.
TAGCTGGAGCCTGTGGAGCCCACAGAACTTGGGGGCGTTTCTGTCTTATATGCCTGCCCCAACTTTCATCCGCCCTTTGCCTTCCCCTCGCAGACTGCAACATCATGGCCGGGGCTAAAATTCTTACTGATTGATGCTGGAGGAAGTACTCCTGAAATCAAAGCCAAAGATCCTGTGGGCCAGCCCGTCCCCTCTGAGGGCTAATAGAGCCCCAGGAGGCATTTAAATAAAGAAACCAGAGAGTGGCCCAGTGGCCAGGTGGAGACTGGAATAAATCAAGAGTCCTGTGAAGACTCCTGTTTTTACCCGGATGGGGGCCTCAGTGGAGGGGAGCGTGTGCCCACCCCATGGGGCTGACTCACTTTCCCGATGAGCTTGCCTCTCTTGTTCATGCAGATGTACTTCTCACTCTCAGCCCCTTTGATGCGCACTCGGCTGCCAAACGTGTCTGTCTCCACTATGAGCTTAGCTGTGATGGGGGAGGAGAGAAAGGCTTCTGTCCATCCTCCATCAGAGCTGCTGGCCCAGGGGTGCGGCAACTCCCCCACCACCAACACTGACCTTCAAACTCAGGCAAGGGGAATTGAGAACTGTCAGGCCCAAAGCCAGCAGACCTTTGGGGGCCCTCAACCCTATCCAGGATCTAGGGATGGACCAGGGAGTGACGCCAGGCAGGGATGTGGGCAGCCTGGCGGCTCTCACCAAACTTGTTGCCGTCCTCAGCGGTGGCAGAGATTCGACGCCCGGTGACCTGCACGTGCTTGCCGCTGGTCCGGCTGTACAGCTGGTACTCCCGAATCTGCCGCCTGCTCAGCTGGTCAGTCATGGCGCCCTGGTCCCTCACGTACTGGTTAAAATTAGGAGACGGGTGATTCTCCCCCTTTGCGATTACCAAGGGAAAAATAATGTCAATTTGCTTTGGGTGACACCACGCTGGTCCATCCAGGGGAGAGGGGAGAGGAGATGAGTTTGGAAGGAGAGCCACTTGTCCTATAGAGCAGAGAATGCAGGGTAAAGGGGGCATATGGCTATGACCTCAGGCCACTGGGTGAGGAGCCAGTCATGACCCCTTGGCTCTGCATCCACCCTGGAGCAGGGGACTAGTGGCTGCCTAGGCTTGGAGAACCTTAGTGATACTTGTGTACAGGACAGACCTGGAATCATGACTCAGGGAGCTGGAAGAAGCCTTTGGGGTCTTGGTGTCCCATCCCCATGTATATGGAGGGGCAAAGCTCATCAGGGACAGAAACCCCTATCCTTGCCTCTTGGACGTGAACCTGCCACCTTCCTGGAACTCCAGGATCTTGGCTCCCATAGCCAGGACACTAGATTTCCCCACTGGCTTGGAAAAACCTCATCCCCAGCACGTTCAGGCAGAGCAGATGGCCTGGTTGGTTCTTCGAGTTAGGGTCACATCTTTTCACGGCATGGAACCTGAGCCCATGTGCATCTTCCTGCCTCACACTAGGTGCTCAGGCCTGGAGCGGCCCCTGCTCTAGCCTTCCTCTCTTCTAGGGGCTGGGACTAGGGCCTGACTCTAAGGAAGGAGGCAGAGGCAGCAGGAAGGTCTGCTCCTGTGGTGGCCTCCTTTGCCACAGTGCTTCCCAGGGTGGAGAGAGTTTCCACCATGCCCTGTACAAAGCCAGGTCAAGGACCTTCCCTGAGCTGGACCTCCGTCCTTACCCATCTGTAACAATGATTGGCAGAGAAGCAGGCTCCTTCCTGCCTTCTTTCTACCAAGGACTCTATAAGGATTGAGGTTGCCCACTGCTGGGGGTGGCTCCAGCTCTCTTTGTTTCTCTCTCCACCTGGATCCTGCTTAGGGGGCCGTGTTGGCACAGTCCTTCCCTGCCCTGCCCCAAATCCCTAATTCCACCTTTATCCCAGCCTCAATCCCAGCCATCTGGACAGATCTAGACCCAGACTGGCCTTTGTTGGGGCCATTCTGTCCTAGGAAGGGGGTGGGAGGGAGCAGTCCACCATGCTTGTGTTTAACCTGGGCAGGTTAACCCTTCTTGTGCACCATGACTCTAGCCACCCCCTCTGTAGGCCAGAGTGTTGCCAGGACCCCAGGACAAGGGCAGTATCTGCCCGAAGTGGGTATCTGGGGTGGGGGACCTGCCCTGACTGCCCTACAGTGGCCTCCTTGCCAGGGGGTGGGGTCCTGCCTGTCCCACCCCGCCTCCTGGCCCAGGTTCAGGGCCCCGCCCCTCTTGGCGGGCAGCCTCCTCTGGCTGTTCCAGGTCAGGAGCAGAAAGGGACGCCCCCAAGCCCCCACCTCTCCTTGTCCTCCTTCAAGCCTTTCACAAAAGCAGCCCCACGCCCCCCCACAGTCCACAGCCCACAAGTCCCTCTCCCCGCGGGACCTTGCCTGTCCCTTTCATGTTCCCGCTGTGGGGGGACCTCCCCTTCCACCGTGCAGACAGCTGCTTGTCAGACGGCCCCTCAAGCATGGCTGTGGTCCGGCCTGCTGGCCCCCCCCAGGGGGATGAGGGGCACTTCAAGGGGGAAAGGACAGCTTTGCCACCTTCCCCGATTCCTGAATGGGGCCTCAGCCAGGCCATAAACGCCCGGCCAGCCGCACTATTGTGCTAGTTCCCCTTCCAGAACAGGTTGGGCCCACCCCTAGCCCCCTCCCAGCCAGGCTGGGGGCTTTCTTCTTGCTCTCCCTGGATGTGTGAAGCAAAAGGCCTGGAATGGGGCTGGAGCAAAAGGGGGAAGGGAGGGGGGGAGTTGTCTCTCCCTCTCCCACCCCCCCACTGCTTCAAAGGCAGCCCCTTTCCCTCTCCCAGAGAAAAGGCATTTACCTTCAAAAAAAGTCCCCACTGGATATGAAGAGAAGTGGGCCTCTGGCCTGGGAAAGCCAAGCGATCTCTCCCCAGAGCGGTTCTGGACCAGTGCATTTTAATAGCTGCACTTTTATGGAGGATCACAAAAAGGGACCGAGCCTTGCATAGGGGGCTGAGACTTGGGGGGTGGGAGGTGTGCGTGGGAGGCAGATGGGGGGCTGACTTGGGGTGGGGGGAGTGTGGAGAAGCAAACCCTGAATTCTGCCCCAAACAAACCGGTCTGGGCTCGACCTCATCGCCCTGTAGCTGGGACCATCCTACACTGGCTGGGCATTCTGACTACACCCACGCGACACCCCCACCTCAGGACATCCATGTCAGTGGGAGTGGGGTGGTGATTGGAACATGTTCAGTGCTTTTGCATCAAATCCTGTCCTTTCAGGTACTTGCAAGCACAAGTCTCACCTGAGCCACCACCTCCACCCGCTTTCAATTACTCCAGGGCTCCACCCCTCAAGTCTGGAGTGCCCTGCACCAGCCTTCTGGGGGACCCAGAGTAGAGGGATGGGTAGAGAAACAGAGACACAAAGTAGGGGGGATGATCAGAGGCAGGAGTGAGATAACACCTGAACACCCACATGTGCTTTGACCCTTTCTCTCCCCTTCCCCCCCCCCAAGGCTGACCCTCCAAACCTCAGCATCTCCTGAACCTGGGGAGAGAACAGAGTCTGCCTCTGTCCACCTGAAAGGAGACTGCCCCCCGTGGGGTGGGAAAGGGGGAAAGCCGGTGGGTGTGCCGCCTACCTGAGTTTGACAGCAGAGAATCAACAGCTGGAAGCACCTGTGTGGGAGATGAGGCAGACTGGCTGTGGGCACCTGGGGAAGCCTGGGAGTGCGCCCAGCCCTGCCCCTGCCTCACAGCCCTCGTGGGGGTCCTGGGGAGATCAAGTCTGCCCCAAGGACTGGAATGGGAATGGAACCTCTGCCCAGGAGGCAGCACACTTACAGCGTGAGGTTGGGCAGCAGGCTGGCGGCTCCCATCGCTGGAGACACTTCTTGAGGCGGCTGCCCCCCTGCCCCCAAACTCAGGAGCAGATGTGGGCAGTCCCCAGGGGTAGAGTCCCAGAGAAGCCAAGGTCTCTCCGAGCCACAGGTTTTCAGGGGGGAGAGGAGGAGAGAGAGGAGGAGGAGGAGAGAGAAGGGGGAAGAAGGGGGAGGAGGGGGGGAGGAGGGCGTAATTGGGAGACTGAGGTGTGAGGTGTCCACCTTCCTGGCCAGTGAGGCTGCTTGGCCAATGCGGTGGGGGCGTGCGCTCATGCCCTCTGGGCTGCCAGCCTCCCATGGGCTGCCCCTTGCAAGGACAAGCCGGGGGCCCTCTTGATGAGGAGGTGGCCCTGCTGTCCCCACTTTAGCTCTATTCTGGACCTTCGCAAACTCTAAGCCATGTGGGGTGTGCTGCAGGCAGGGTCCCCTCCTCCCACTCAGGGTCAGCTTCTCCCGCTCTCAGGTTTGGCTCCCCATGTCCCCAGAGGTGAGCCGCAGGTGTCAGCAGAGCTGGGACTGGAGTCTCTGGTTCTGATCTGGGGTGGAAAGTCCCAGAAGCAGCCTTAAAAGGAGGAGCTTCTCTCTAGGGGGCAAGGGTAGGCTGGGCTTGGAGCTGTGGATTGCACTGTCTCTCTGTCACCCCTTGTCACCGGGAAGGAGGGGTTAAGGCTGTCTGACCACCAGCAAATAGTGGGCTGTACAGGTTGGACCAAGTAGGGAGAAGGTGCAGCTGGAGACTTGGAAGAATCCCCGTGGGAGGTGCAAAAGCTGGCCTGTGTTGGTGTAAACCCCCTTTCTCTAAGCCTCTGTAGTTGCCTCTGAGACATGGGGACAGGAATGCCTCAGGATGCTGGGAGCCAAATGACATAGCAGCATGCAGCAGGATTCAAAATTCAAGCTTTCTGGACCTTGCCTTGGGCAAAGACCCAGCCCCACTTCCCTTCCTTCCTGCAGTGGCGATCCCTGAAGCCTCTCAGAGCTGAGAGGAGCTCAGAGCCTCCTTCCCTTGTCTCCATCAGCTGCTTGGGATGAAGTGCCTGCCAACCTTTCCATATGACCTTTGGTCCCACTTGGCTCTGGAGATTGCCAGCTGCTGCCCCGAGGTGCAGACAAGGAAACTGAGGCATATGGCTGGGTAACTTGCTCAGATGAATGGTTACTCCATTCCAGCTAGTGAATGGAGTAAGCAAGCTTCCAAAGTCCATGTTCTTTCCATGGATTGTGTGCCCCCCTCCAAGGCCCCACCCTGAAGTTTTCAGTGTAGGGGATTAAAGGCAATGTCTGAGGTCCTGTAGCTGGTGACCAGGGAGCTGTGATGGTGACTACAGGTGGGCTTGGTGTGGGGGGGCCCTCTGAGGTCCAAGGAGCCAGAGCTCAGTCCTGGGCTCCTGGAGTTCTCAGATCCCCAGGCTGGGAAGGGGAAATGCAGAGGATGTGGATTTGTTTACCCAGAGAGATGACTAGGAGGGGGAAACTCTCACCTCCAGGTTCCTTCTCACCTTCCTGAGCTAGATCAATCCACAAAGTGGTCTGCCACCCCTGCCCCCCACAGACACCTGAGAGCTGCCGCAGGGGGCCCAGGGATAGGCCCGGGCTGAGCCAGCTGGTGTGGGGAGAGCTTTGCAGGCATGCTCACAGCATATCGGAACTGGAAGGGACCTTGGAGATTCATCTTCTGCTTCAACCTCCCAGGCCTCAGGGTCCATGCTGGAGGTGTCAGCTGGGGAATAGAAAGGGGCACCCTTGGGCTATGGGGACTTCCTGGCCATTGGGCCTCCGCTCCTGAGCACCTGGCTCCTATCAGTGGGGACAGGGCCTGCTGTCACTGGCCAGCCTGGATCTCCATGGTAACATTCATCAAGACACATTCTGCTGTGGGATCAGTCTTCACTTGTCCCTCCCCATGTGGTACCTACAGGCCTGGCTTTAGAGTTGGTTTGTTCCTTCACACCATGGGGAAGCCAGTGGTGGGCCCCAAGGGGAGAGATGGCTCGAAGAACCTTTATCTCTATCCCCTGAGGGTGTGACCTGTGGCAAGGCCCTTCACTTCTCTGTTCTCACGTTTCCAATTTATAAAATGGAAATGGCCACTAGCACTGATGTGGTAAAATGGTCACCGTGAGAGTCAACTGAGATCAGGGCTCAATGGAAAGTAGCAAGTGCCCCAAGAGTAGGGGAAGGGACAAGGACCCTCAATGTGGTTCAGCCTCAGTTTACCTAAACTTTGGGAGACTTTTTGCCTTACTGGAGTGATCTGGGTCAAAAGGGAGGAGAAAGGTAGAGCTCCTCAACATTTACGGGGTGCAGGTGATACGGGAGTGAGAAGTAGCCCAGGCTGCCGTGGTGAATCCCCACCCCATAGTGCCAAGTTCAACACCCCCCCAGCTGGGGCTGTCTCACGCCTGTTCTTTCAAACAGCCCAGCTGGTGTGAACATGGAGCCCACCTGCAGACCTGCCACTTGTCACCACCTGCTTCAGCCCAGCCCACCCTTTTCCTGTTGAAAAACACAGTCGGGGCAGGGGCAGGCACCAAGCACCCAATGCAGCAGACAGACGTGGCTTTGCTCTGTGACTCCTGCTGCTTGCCTGCATGTCAAAATCCAGGCTCCCCAGTCTGCAGGTTGAGTGCCCTCATGGGCCTGGGACCAGGGGAAGGGAAATACCTGCCCCACGTGTGTTTAGTTGTCCCTCCGGGACTCCCACCTCAGGCACACTCACTAACTCCTGCTCTCAGCAGAGTGGTCAAGAGCCAGAGATCTGGGGCCAGATACTGTGGTTCCTCTGGCAGCTGTGTGACCTGGGAACAAGTTGTCATCTAACCTCTGTGCCTCACTTTTCTCACATGAGAAATGGGGCTAATACGAACCCCCTCAAGGCGTGGTTGTGAGGATGAAAGGAGCCAGTCTGTGGAGGGTCTCAGAGCAGGGCTGCTGGATGTGTGCCTCTCTGCCACACAACAGCCTCCTCTCTGCCCCACAACAGCCTCCTCTCTGCCCAGACCCTGCCTCACGCCCTTAGCACTCTGTTCCTGTTCCCAGACACGTCCTTCTACCAACTTGACACCCCTTCTTGTCCGTTGCCTCCTCTGAAGGACCCACTAGATCCCTCCCCCTCACTGAACAGTGTTCCCCTTGGAAATTAGCCTGTTCGACTTTCTTGAAAGCACTTGGTCACTGAAATTATGGTGTTTCCACTAGACTGTCAGTGACTTGAGGGTGAAGTGGTCCTCCAACACCAACTGCTTACTTGGAGTGGCCTCTTGTCACTCTTGGGGTAACCTGAAGTTAGGGGCCTGTTCGTTAGAGGGTTGGGTAGCATCCCTACATGTTCAATGGGGTGTGGGAAATTGTTGGCAGCTGGCATTCTTGCTCTCTTCTGTCTTGAGCCTGGAGAAGCTATGGCTGAACAGAGCCCAGGTGACCTTCCTGTGCAGACCCAACCTCCTGGGATCCATACCTGGGGGGGTGCTTAATGTATAACCCCAAATGGGAGGCCATCTGTGTGTCTGCTTGATTCTGGGAATAAGCTAGGGTCACGCATGGGTGAACAGGGATCTAAAGCCACCTGTTAGGGCAGGAGGCCAGACCCAGGCAGCAGGTCCTCTACCCATTTTCCAGTCCTCTGTTGGACTCACCCCAGTTCTTGACTGAGTCCTGTGCAGGGGATATGTGGGGCTCAGCACCTCTTCAAAACTTACCCCGTCTACCCTATCTTCAAGGGTTTCCTTGACAGTGAAAGACTTCCGGACTGCTGCCGGGCATAGACCTTTATGCATGTGAGGTCTGCGGGAGCAAGAGCTGGCCCCTACTAGAAGCAAGCCCCCCAGGTCTCAAATAGATACTCTGTGAACTTGATGCCTGTTGGGCTGGCCCCCTTGGCCGAGGTCCTCCCCGGCCACCTGAGCAGTGGTAGCCTTGAAGTTCTGGACCCATAAACCCGGCCAGAGGGAGTGAGGAGATAGGAAAGCCCACCTGACACCCAGACACTTGGTCCCTCCCTCAAAGCTGGGGGTTAGGGTGCCAGGAGAAGGCACAGCATCTTCAGGCTCAGGAGATCTCAGGGCCTGAGTGTGCTGGTTCGTGGCTGCCCTCTGCCGGGCAGTTGGGCTGGTGCAGTGGCGAGGAGGCCAGCTCCAGGGAAGAGGAGGAGGAAGGGTCTTGGCAAAGCAAACTTTATTGTGGCTCTGAGGTGAGGCTCTTCTCTCTAGGGCCTCTGGAAAAATGAGAGTTAGGGTGAAGGGGTGTGGTGTCACCCTCCACAGCAACCCTATCACATTCAGACTCAGATGGAGAGGGATGGGTGGGGGACACCCTACACCCACAGCACAGCCTGATGGAAGGCCCACTCTGCACAGTTGTCTTGTACGCCCTGGCTCCTCATTTCTTAGACCCCAGCTTTTTGGGTTTGGCCATGAGTTTGGTCTGTGGAGAGAAGGCAGGGCACCCCTGTCCTACTCCCTGCCCAGCGTGGGCAGCCCCCACAAAGCTGCCTGCCTCCCCACAGCCCTGATCCCCACTCACCTTCCTCGCTGGGCTCTTGCCTCTAATACTGGATCTGGAACAGGGTGGGGGTGGACAAGGAGTGGGGCGTGGGTGGGAGTGAGCCCAGCCAGTGCCCACATGGCTCTCCAAACATCTACGCTGGGGCACCCCCTCCGGCTGGTCACCTCTCAGGGGCTACTCTAAGCCTCTGTAAATAAGGTATCTTTTCCTTCTTAGGCTTCCGTCTTCTTTCATTTATCCCAAATATATCTTTTCATTAAAACAGAATGTTAACCATATTGCACAAAATATAGCAAGTGCACAAGAAAATAAATGTTTTCTTTATCTCTCAATCAATATTAAAACTTTGGTGTAATTCCAAATTTTTTTTAATCAAACTCCTTTTTAAAATAAATGATTGCTATCCTGTTCTTGAAATCCTATCAGCACTTTCAGGTTGCTATATATATGTATATATAGCAACCTGAAAAGTTGTTTTTTTTGCAGTTTTTGGCCAGGGCTGGGTTTGAACCCACCACCTCCAGCATATGGGGCTGGTGCCCTACTCCTTTGAGCCACAGACACCGCCCCAGGTTGCTATATTCTTTGTAAGCATTCTGTAACATTCCATTGAGAAGGTGTGGTATGGTTTACTCAACCGTGACACCGGTAGATATTTAGAACACTTTCACTTTTTCCGCTATTATTTGTACTAATGCTATATTAGTGCGTACCGTTTCCCTCATTTTGGACAGTATTCTTTGGATGGAATTGCCTTAAGTGGCAAGAAAGTGATGCTTACTTCCAGGGCTACCATGTCCCTGGGCCCATGTTTTGTGCACATACACACATCAGTTACACTGCTAGCACTATATCCTCAGCTACAAGATTTTGGCTAATTCGATAGTTACCTCACTAGTTCTTCTTTTTCCAGCTTCTTTTTCTGGGAACCAAAAACGAGCACATTAGGAGAGTTAGGGTGAGATCCATGGGTCTCCAGCCACGTTCCTGGCAGGACTTGGCCGCAGTGGCCTCAGCCTGCCCTGCACACCCTCCACAGGGGAGGCCCAGACACACTCCTAGTGCCCCATCCCTCAGGTGCCTCTGCAGAGTCCCCACCTCATTTCAAACAGCCGCCTCCTTTCCCCACCTTAGCAGCACTCGCCTGCTTCTGGCTCCCCGGCCTTTTGATTTGTTTGACCGGGATGTCCTCATCTACAGATATTTCTGCATCCTCATCTTCTTCTTCCTCTTCCTCCTCCTCTTCCTCTGCCTCTTCCTCCTCCTCTTCCTCCTCATCCCAGGTTGCATCTGAAGGTGGTGTGATGGCATGGGAAAGGGGGCAGGGCAGAACTTCTGGGCTCCAGGGTTGCTATCTATCTCCCACTCCAAAATCGGTTCTGCTCCAAGGATTGCTGTGGTTGGAAGTGGTCACCTACCTACCGCTTGTGAAGGGCCATACCTTTTGCGGCCCTCCTGACAAAGTGGAAGCCGGGGTGAAGTAGGGGGTCTGGGAACACAGAGGGCTGGGGGTAACAGAAAGAGGGCAGGGGATATAATGCTGTCTGGGTAAGAGGAGGGTCCCTGTAGGGCCAGAGGTAGGGCCAAGGTTGCAGGTAGGCACAGTGGGGGAGGGGAATGGGGTACCTAAGAAAGGCAGCTGATGAATTCAGATCTCATCCTAGGGGAAGTGGGACCTGCCAGGGTTTTTAAGTGGGACAGTAGCCTGATGAAAGAGGCACAGCTGTACAGAGAAGAGGGCCAGCTGAAGGGCACTCGAAGAGCCCTCCAAGGGGTCAACACTAGGCCAAGTAGCTATGGTCCACGTCACTGCTACAGCCGCACACCACAGACCTGGGACCAGGACCCTTGACCATGGCCTTCCACCAGCCCAGGCTACTGGTAATCTTATTTCCTTTGGGGACTTTCTCCAAAAATTCAAAGTCTATCAAGTGTTTGAGTATCTAGAATGTCCCTAGCCCTATGCTAGACACTATTCTTAGACCATTCCCATATCCAAGCTCAGACTTACCATAACATTCCTGGCCACTTAGGAATACAGGTCCCGAGCCAGCCCGAAGGTGAAAAGTGACTGGAGGAGAAAGCTCTAATTTCATCATGCTGACCTGCAGGGGAAGGGACATAGAAGTAGCAGAGAAGACAAGGGAATTCAGGCCTGGCACCTGGCGGGGCTGGTCTTGGGCAGAAAGACTCAGTTTATTCCCCTCCCCCAACCACGGACACTTAGGGTTGTTTTGCACCCTGCACCCTTCTGCCCAGGTGGGTTCTATCCAAGAAGAATGTGAACCTGATAATCTTATTGTTACCCAGACCACAAATGTGCTTCCAAGCTCAGGGGCAGTTATTTTTATTAGAGATGGGGTCTCACTCTTGCTCAGGCCGGTCTCAAACTTCTGAGCTCCAGCAATCCACCCACCTCAGCTTCCCAGAGTGCCAGGATTACAGGTGGGAGCCACCATGCCCAGCTTTGATAGCTTAAATTGTTAGAGCTACCACATGCCAGGCATCATGCTAAACATTTTAACTACTTTCTGTCATTTAAATCCTCACAAGAAGCCCATGACAAAAGCACTGTTACTATACAAAGGAGGAAACTGAGGCTTAGTTTTTTTTTTTTTTTTTTTTGAGACAGAGTCTCACTCTGTCACCCAAGCTAGAGTGGTATGGCATCAGCCTATCTCACAGCAACCTCATATTTCTGGGTTCAGGGGATTCTCCTAGGAGCCTGAGCCACCTTAGTAGCTGGGACTACCATAATGCCTGACTAATTTTTGTATTTTTAGTAGAGACAGGGTTTCATTCTTACTCAAGTTGGTCTTGAACTCTTGAGTTCAAGGGATCCTTCCACCTCAGCCTCTAGAGTGCCAGGATTACAGGCATGAGCCACCATGCCCAGCTGAAACTGAGGCTTAGATGAATTTACAGTTTCTGGTTCAGGCAGAGGTAGATAAGTGAAAAGTGATTCTCCAGCCATAACCACCTAGAAATTCTGGATGGGACAAAACTTAATGTTTTTACCCTACGGCTGATGGCAAGACAGAAAAAAAGATCTTCATGTATCAGAAATGGAGAGAGGTGTGGCCCGGAGCTGGGGCACAGCAGCTGAAGGGAAATGGCCTGGAAACAGCCAGAGCACTGGGTTGCAATACTCACGTGGGTAGGAGGCAGGCCTTGGCTCAAGAGGAGGAGAGTGGTAACCAACTCCTATGTAGAGGCTCAGACCCCCAAAGGGCTGCACCCTTAATAAGAGGCCCAGGGTGCATAGAGGATGGGAACTATAAAACCCCAAACCATCCCTCCCCTAAATAACCCAGAAAACAAACCCCCTAGCTACCCTTAAAAGAAGGTAACAAGGAAGCATAAATGGGAATAAAAGAAATCTCTTGGAATACCCTAAAACCCATAGCTGTATCTCACTTATAAGAGCACTGAATTTACTCTGTGGGTACTGCTAAGCCAAGACATTTGTATTAAATTGCAGAGTTTGTCATATTCGTGGGGTGAATGGCAGAAGCAAACATAAAAGTACAGTTGGGACACTGCTCAAACCCAGGCCGTTTTTCATTCTTTCAGAAAAGAGCAAAACAAACTTCAAAACCTAAAGATGAGCTCACCATGTAAAATTACAAAACACGTGAAATGATACTGCCAGATTCAGCAGAAACCAAACGACTGCAAACCAGCACAACCAAGAATTGAAGGGAATGCCAATCCAAAAAATTATGAAATAGGTTCGATTTTAATGAAATAAATGGAAAACTAGAAATCAGAATCTTAAGAACAAGGCATTACGACAAATAAAAATAGGGCTGGGCACAATGGCTCACGCCTGTAATTCCAACACTCTGGGAGGCCAAGGCAGGTGGATCACTAAAGCCTATGAGTTCAAGACCAGCCTGAGCAAGGATGAAACCCCATCTCTAAAAATATAGTCGGAGGGGGTTGTGGCAGGTGCCTGTAGTCCCAGCTACTTGGGAGGCTGAGGCAAGTTGTTTGAGCCCAAAAGTTTGAGTTTGCTGTGAGCTATGATGCCACAGCGCTCTACTGGGGCAAGAAATGAGACTGTCAAAAAAAAAAAAATGTAGCTTTTTAAATATGAAAAATAGAAGCATTGAAATAAATGGAACAAATAATTTAAAAAGTAGAATAAGCCAGCAGAGGCAATAATAAAGATAGAATAATGCTGCAAAGAAATTACCCAGTATGGCTTAGCACCTGTAGCTAAGTGGTTAGGGCGCCAGCCACATATACCGGAGCTGGTGGGTTCAAATTCAGCCCAGGCCTGCCAAACAACAATGACAACTGCAACCAAAAAATAGCTGGAGGTTGTAGCAGGCTCCTGTAGTCCCAGTTATTTGGGAGGCTGAGGCAAGAGAATCACTTAAGCCCAAGAGTTTGAGGTTGCTGTGAGCTGTGACACCACTTATAGTGAGACTGTCTCAAAAAAAAAAAAAAAAAAAGAAAAAGAAATTACCCAGTAAGAGGTATGGAGAGATAGATTTAAAAAATTATGAATGAGAGGCTAATACATGGAGGACAGAATGAGTAGGTCCAACACACGTCAGAAAAGGGTCCAGAGACAATAGAAGAGAGTCAACATTCAAAGTGATAACAACAAAAAAGTTCCTAGAAGTGACCAAAGACATGAGTCCTCATACCCAGGAGACCTAGGTCCTCAACAGAAAAAATAGATGTACACCAGAACATATTGCGGTGAAACTAGAAAAACAAAAGAGATTTTCTTAAAATAAGTAGACAAAAAGACAGATTTCCCAAAAAAGGAATAATCAGATGAAGCTTTTCAACATCAATATCAGAAACCAAAAGAATTAGAATAGCAGCTTAGGTTTTGAGGGAAACTTTCCATTTAGAATTATATATACATAGCCAGGTGTTGTGGTGGGCGCCTGCAGTCCCAGGAGGCTGAGGCAAGAGAATCGGCTAAGCACAAGAGCTGGAGGTTGCTACGAGCTGTGATGCCATGGCATTTTACCAAAGGCAACTGAGTAAGACTATCTCTAAAAAAAAAAGAATTATATACACAGTCAAACCATCATAAGGGAATGAGGGCAAAATCATGGTATTTCCAGGCAAAGCCCAAGTAAGTTTATTATTCCTAGGCCTATTAAAGTATGTTTCAAAGATGAGAGAAGAAGTGCATATAAGTAGTAGTGAGCGAAGAAATTGGCAGACAAAGTAAACCAACATAAGCATTAACTAGAAAATAAAATACTAGTAATGAGTAGTGCTGGAGACTTAAAACAAGTTGAAGTTAAAATTCTAAATGATAACCTGTAAATTAAGAGAACAATTAGACAAGCTCCTAGAATTGCTTGGGAGGAAATAAAACACTAATTTTAAACTTTGAATTACATGATTGTTAAAAAGAAAAGAAAAATCTGAATGAGATTCTATAACTCTCAAACCAGTAGAAAAGGGGAAAATAAACCAATCTGATAAAATATGGGGAAAAAAAGGCAAAGAAAGTAGAAGCACACAGTAAATGCCTAAAATATATCCAATTATATCAGCAATTATAATAAACATAAATACACTATACTGGCCAGATTAAAACAAAATCTAGTTACATAGTGCTTGTAAGGTGTATACCTAACTCACAAAGACATTGAAATGTTCAAAGAGCCCAGGTGCGGTGGTGGCTCATGCCTATAATCCCAGCACTCTGGGAGGCCGAGGCGAGTGTAATCCCTGAGTTCATAGGCTCGAGATCAGCCTTAGCAAGTGTGAGACCCCCGTCTCTAAAAAATAGCCGGGTGTTGTGGTGGGTGCCTGTAGTCCCAGTTATGTGGGAGGCTGACACAAGATCACTTGAGTCCAAGGGTTTGAGGTTGCTGTGTGCTGTGACACCACGGCACTCTACTGAGGGCGCCAAAGTGAGACCGTCTCAAAAAATGAATAAAAATGGCTCGGCGCCTGTGGCTCAAGCGGCTAAGGCGCCAGCCACATACACCTGAGCTGGCCGGTTCGAATCCAGCCTGTGCCCGCCAAACAACAATGATGGCTGCAACCAAAAAATAGCCGGGCGTTGTGGCAGGTGCCTGTAGTCCCAGATACTTGGGAGGCAGAGGCAGGAGAATTGCTTGAGCCCAGGAGTTGGAGGTTGCTGAGAGCTGTGATGCCACAGCACTCTAATCAGGGTGACAGCTTGAGGCTCTGTCTCAAAAAAAAAAAAAAATAATAATAAAATTAGAAAACAAAAATTAGCTGGGCATTGTGGTGGGTGCCTGTAGTTCCAGCTACTTGGGAAGCTCAGGCAAGAGAATCTCTTGAGCCCAAGAGATTGAGGTTGCTGTGAGCTATGATGCCACAGTACTCTAGTCTGGGTGAGAGAGTGAGACTCTGTCTCAAGAAACAAAAAAAGCCTGAAGAAATGTTAAAAGAGATGAAAGCATCACCAGATATGGGTGGAGACTTCTAGTTGCTCTTCTGACATCCATTCTTCCATAATAACAGTGCCCTGGTAATTATTCAAACACTGGTACCCAGCCAAAGATTGTATTTCCCCAGTTTCCTTTGCAGTTAGCTATGACCACGTTACCAATTTCTGGACCAATCAGTTCCAAGCACAGTTTGGTGGGTGGTACTTGCGCAAAGACTCTGTAAAGGTAGACAGAGCTGAGAAAAGCCCTTTTGGCCTTCCCTTGTTTCTTCCTATTATTTTAAATGCAGAAATAAAAGCTAGAGCTAGAGATGCTTCCCTGAACTGTAAAGAGATCTGGAAGACAGAAGTTTTGTACTAACGGGAGTAGTAGGACAAAGATGAGATTTGGTCCTTGATGAGCACAGAACCACCTTGGCTGCTCTGGGGACTGACCATCCCTGGATTTCTGTGCAACACAGATATAAATTTCTAAGTTTGTTTAAGCCTCTGTAGTTAGGTCTCTTTTACTGCAGCCTTACATCATTAAAATCAAAATGAAGCTAGTCGTATTTGTTAAAAGTAGGTTTGATAATGCGTGATAGAAAATCCCAAACAGTAGCTTTTCAAGATAGAAGTTTGTCTCTCACATAAACTAAAGCCAGACATAAGGAGTCAGCTGTGAGTACACTGCTTCTCGATCACCAGGTATCCAGGCTCTTTGTGTCTGGACCACTATTCTCAATACACGGCTTCCACCTTATGGCCCAGGATGGCAGCTCAGGTTCTAGCTGTCACATCACAGTCTAGTCAGTAGGAAGAAGAAATAAAAAAGTGACACGATCTTTAAGGACACTTTGCAGATGCTGTAGGTACCAATTCTGTTTACATTCCATTGGCCAAGACTTCATGGCCAGTCCAACTCAGAGGGACTACAGTCTTTATTTTTAGTAGACTCATTCAGCTAAAAGTCATGAATTTCATTACTAAAGAATACAAGAATGATAGATATTACAGATAGCTAGGAAACAAATTAATATTGGTGTGTTTTAGTCCATTTGTGCTGCTACAATAAAATACCTGTGACTGAGTAGTTTATAAATAGACGCTAATTTCCTCAAATTTCTGAAGGGTGGGAAGTCCAAGAATGGTAGGCATATAACATGGAATATCAGCAGGAACAACTCAGATGAATTCCCAGGGAATGATCCTGAGCAAGAAAGGCCAGATCCAAAAGGTTTTCACACTGTATTTTGTTTATATAACTTTTCAAAATGACAAAGTTTTAGAAATGGAAGACAGTTCGGTGGTTGTCAGGGGTTAGAGGTTAGGAGAAAGGGTTGGGGAGAGAAAAGTAGGGAAGGTGGGTATGGCTATAAAAGGGTAACAAGAAGGATCCCTGTGGAGTTAGAACTGAAGAGAAAAAAAAGATTAATCTCCAGTGATTCAAGTGATGGAAAAAAGGCAACAAACATGAATGGGAATACAAAAATTTTTTTTAAATGGGGGGATAAAATAACTCAATAACAGAGCTGTGATTAAAAATAGTTTCAGCAAGAGGCAGGGACAATTTCTAGAAAAGTATGAATGATCAAAATTGACTCAAAACATCTTGTTTGCTGGGAACAGTGGCTCACACCTATAATTCCAGCACTCTGAGAGGCTAAAGTGGGAAGATCCCTTAAGTTCAGGAGTTTGAGACCAGTCTGAGCAAGAGTGAGACCATGTCTCTACTAAAAATAGAAAGATTAGCCGATGTTGTGATGGGTGCCTGTAGTCCCTGATAGGCAGGAGGATCATTTGCGCTCAGGAGTTTGAGGCTACAGTGAATTATGAATGTGCCACTGTACTCTAGCCTGGGTGACAAATGAGACTCCTCCTCTAAAACATACTTTACAAGTTTCATAAAAAGAAAATTAAACCACATTAAACCACTAATCAAAAGAACTACCTTGACTGTTAATCAGACTAAACAGACTTCAGAATATTTACCAGGGATAAGGATAAAGGGATCAACTAATCAAGAGTATATAACGATACTAGAGGCATATGCACCTACTAAGGGCTTCAAAATACATGCAGCAAAAACTGATCATTGAAAGGAGAAATAGTCAAAGTTACAATTATTTTTGGAGACTACAACACTCCTCTCAGTGATTAACAGATCAAGAACAAGAGTTAAGGATACAGAAGACTCAAAACGACTATGCAACTTGATACAATTGACATTTATAGAACAATATACCTAACAATAGAACATGCGTTCTTTAAGTGTAAATGAAAAATATTCATCAATATAAGATGTGTTCTGCACCTGCAATCCGAACACTCTGGGAGGCTGAGGGTGGATTACTTGAGCTCTGGAGTTTGAGAGCAGCCTGAACAAGAGTGAGACCCCATCTCTACTAAAAAAAAATAGAAAAACTAGTGGGGTGTTGTGGCGGATGCCTGTAGTCCCAGCTACTTGGGAGGCTGAGGCAAAAGGACCTCTTGAGCCCAAGAGTTTGAGGTTGCTGTGAGCTATGATGCCATGGCACTCTACCCAGGGCGACAGAGTGAGACTTTGTCTCAAAAATAAAGACATGTTCTGGGGTGTAAAATAAATTAAAAAAAAAAAATTTTTTTTTGCAGTTTCGGCTGGGGCTGGGTTTGAACCCACCACCTCCAGCATATGGGGCAGGCGCCCTGTTCCTTTAAGCCACAGGTGCCACCCTTTTTTTTTTTTTTTTTTTTGAGACAGGGTCTCACTCTGTTGCCAGGCTAGAGTGCAATAGTATCATAGCTCAGTGGAGCTTCAGACGCCTGAGCTCAAGTGAACTTCCTGACTCATTTTTCTTACTTTATGTGGAGTTGGGGGTCTGGCTAATGTTGTCCAGGTTGGTCTCAAACTCCTGGCCTCAAGTGATCCTCCTGCCTGAGCCTCCCAAAGTGCTGGGAATACAGGAGTGAGCCATACATCTGGCCTACACCACATTTTAGTTGGAAATCCTATCAATTATGTTCTCAGACCAAAATGGAATTAAATAAGAAATCAATTAATTTTAGGAAATCCCTAATTACCTGGAAGTTAAATACACATATACTTCTAAATCCTCCAAGGGCTGAGGAAGGCAACTAGAGAATCATTTGAACTGAATGAAAAGGAAAACAGTACTTATCAAAATTTGTGAATTGAAGCTAGAAGATTACTAAGAAGGAAATCAGAGCATGAAATGCTTGAATTGGAGAAAGAGTATCTGACAAAACAAAATGATAAAAGCTTCTGCCTTAAGAGACTAGACAAAGAGCAAGTTAAAACCAAAATAAGCTGAAGGAAGGAAATAAAGAGAAGAACAGGTTAACAAAAATCAAAGAAATGAGAAGTTTGAGACCATTCTGAGCAAGAGCAAGATCCTGTCTCTAAAAATAGCTGGGCATTGTGGCCAGTGCTTGTAGTCCCAGCTACTTGGGAGGCTGAGGCTGATCGCTTGAGCCCAAGAGTTTGAGGTTGCTGTGAGACTATGATGCCATGTAACTCTACCGAGGGGGACAGAGTGAGACTCTGTCTCAATAAATAAATAACAGAGAAGAATTGACGAGACCCAAACTCAGCTTTTGAAAAAGGCTGATAAAAGGATAAAACTAGTAAACCTCTCACCAGAGTAGATACGCCTGTGTGTGTGTGTGGAGAGGTGAGGGTAAGAGGATAGGGAGGGAGAAGAAGGACACAAATATCAGGAACAAAAGAGCAGATTTTAGTACAGATAATACAGGAATGAGAGAATGTTACAAATAACTTTATACCAATATTTGATAATGTAGATGAAATGGTAAACTTCCTTAAACAAAAAACAGAAAGCTCTCAACACAAAGACTGGTAACCCAAATAGTCACTTAACTTGTTATCAAAGACATTTCACTTGTTAAATGATAACCACATGGACTGTACTGGTGAATTCTATCAAAACTGTTAAGAAATAATACTGAATTTACATGAACTCTTTTAGGAAACAGAAGAGCTTCCTTCTCTTTATGATGCCAGCATTATCCTCATATTAAAACCAGACAAAAACAAAACTACAGGCCAATATTGCTCATAAATAGACACTGATATCCTTAATATTGGCAAATAGAATCCAGAAGTGTGTAAAAGATTATGGGGCTTATTCCAAGAATGCACAGTAATCAATAACTACTGAAAATCAATGCATTTAATTTGCCACATAACAAAGAGAAAAAAAAATATATAGATAAAGTAAAGACTCCTTTGGCAAAATTCACCACTTATTTTTGATAAAATATCTCATAACATGGATTAACCTTAAAAACATTATGCTGAGCTAAAGAAGCCAGTCATAAAAGTCATTCTGTGATTATGTTTATGTAAAATCTTCAGAATAGGCAAATCTATAGACACAGAAAATTAGTGGTTGTCTAGTGTTGGGAGAATGTGAGTGGGTACTGGAAATGGGGTAACAGGCATGGAGTTTCTTTTTAGGGTAATAATGTTTTAAACTTAAATTGTGATGGTTATACAACTCTGAATTTACTAAAAAGTATTGAATTATTACTTCAAATGAGCAAAGCTTATTGGATGTATATTATCTCTCAAACATATACCATTTTCAGTAGCAGTCTAAAAACATGCAATATGTAGGGATAAATTTTATAATGTATATACATGGCTAGCACACTGAAAACTATAAAACATTGCTGGGAAAAGTTAAAAACCTAAACAAATGGAGAAATACGTGTTCTATTATTGGATGACTCAAAAATGCTAAGATGTCAATTCCTTCCTTTCAAAGTAATCTATAGATTCATTAAATTTTCAATCAAAAACCCAGCAGACTGGTTTTTAAGGAGAAGCCTATCTGAAATTTATCTAGAATAACCAATCCAATCCTGGAAAAGAATAACAAAGTTGAAAGACATACATTACTAATTTAAGACTATCAAACTATAATAATCAAATTGGTGAGTCATTGGCATAAGGGTAACAAACCAATGAAACAGAACAGAGTATAGAAATTAATGTCCTGCGTACATAGTCAATAGATTTTTGCCAAAATGCTGGAGCACTAGATATCAATTAGGAAAAAAGTGTGCTCTACCCTTACATCATACAAAAATTATCTCAAAATGGACCATAGATTTAAATATAAGAACAAAACCAATAGCACTTCTAGAGGATGACTTAAAAAAATGCAACCTTACTTTAGACAATAATTTTTTAGGATGCCAAAAGAATGAACAATAAGAAAAAAATGTTAAATTGTATTTTATCAAAATTAAAAACTTACACTCTCAAAAACATTACAAACATGAAAAGTCAAGCTACACTTGGAGAAAATATTGGAAAAAATACTTTTGATAAAAGACTTGTACCCAAAATATAAAGAACTCTTACAACTCAATAATAACTACCTAATTTAAAAATGGGAAAAACACATGAACAGGCATTTTGCAAAAGATATACAAATCAACACACATAAGATGGTCAACATCACCTGTCATTAATGAAATACAAATAAAAGAACAATGAGATGCTGCTACATATTTACTGTAATAGAATGCTAAAATTAAGATTGACAATGCCAAGTGCTGATGAGAACACAGAACTGAAAATTTCTAGAACTATTGGTAAGAATTCAAAATAGTACAGCAATTTATTTACTTTTGAGACAGAGTCTCACTCTATACAGTGCTGTGCTGTCATAGCTCACAGCAACCTCAAAGTCTTGGGTTCAAGTGATCCCCTTGCTTCAGCCTCCCAAGTAGCTGGGACTACAGGTGCCTGCCACAATGCCTGGCTATTTTTATAGGTGGGGTCTCACTCTGGCTCAGGCTGGTCTTGAACTCATGAGCTCAGGCAATCCACCTGCCTCGGCCTCCCAGAGATTACAGCAATTTAGAAAACAGGTTGGCAGTTTTGGATAAAGTTTAGTGTATGTTTACCATACCATCCAGCAATTCTACTCCTAGGTATACACCCAAGTGAAATAACATGTTCATACTCACACATCCATAGCAGATTCATTCATAATAGTCTAAAACTGGAAACTACCCAAAAGTCCATTAACAGGTGAATAGACAAATCACAATTAGGATCTATAAAAATACTACGTGTTACCGACATAAAAAAGGAGCACGTTACTGTCTTACCAACATCATGCATATGTCTCAAAAGCATTATGGTAAGTGAAAGAAGCTGGCGCAAGAGACTGTATACTGAATGATTACATTTAAATATAATACTAGAAGAACCAAAACTATAATGATAGAAAGGAGATTAAAGTTTGCCAGAGACAGGGGTAGGTGAAAGAGATTGACTGCAAAGTGGATGGGGAGATTTTAAGGGTTCATAGAAATTTTCTCTACTTTGATCGTGGTTGTGGTCACACAATTATATATATCAAACATTTCTGAAGCTGTATACATAACATTGGTAAATTTTATTGTATATAAATTATACCTCAAGAAAGCTAATAAAAACTGACTCAAAGTAGAAATGTCTAAGTAGAGCTATAACCATGAAATAAATTACAATAGTTTAAAATCAAAACAACTAAATATCATTCATTCACTCAGTATATATTGCATTCCTACAATATGGTAAGTACTATTAGATAGGCATTATGGATAATGCAGCAAGGAAACAAAGTCCCGGCCCTCTTGGTTGAAGAGAACTTGCTGGTTAGAAAGACAACACACAAACAAAAACTGATGCTAGCGATGGGTCCTACTGGGGGAAAAGTGATGATTTCCTGGGTGAGCCAGGAAGAGGAGATGCCGCTGGTAGTCAGGGAGGACTTCTTTGAAGAGGACATTGGATCCAAGCCTTGGTGAATGGGAGGGCAACCCATGGGAATATACAGGGGAAGAGAGTTCTGGAATGAGGAACAGTGAATATGAAGATCATGAGGGGATATGTTTGAAATTTAAGGTACAGTCAAGGAGGCCACTGTGGTTTCAGCAGGGTTGGGGGAGGGGAAAGGAGCAACAGTTGAGGTCAGAGAGATTGCTGAGGGCCAGCACACGAGGGAGATGAGAAGCCACTACCTAAACGTTCCAGCAGAGAAGTAACATGCTAACTTGTGTTTAAAAGGCTCTTTCTCAGGCAGTGCCTGTGGCTCAAAGGAGTAGGGCACCAGCCCCATATACCGGAGGTGGCAGGTTCAAACCCAGACTCAGCAAAAAAAAAAAAAAATGCTCTTTCTGGAAGTGGTGTGCGGAATAGACCGGATGCAGAGCAACTTTCTATAAAGGGCCAGAAGGTAATATTTTAGATTTGCAAACCATATGGTCTCCACCAAGACTACTCAACTCTGCTGTTGTTGAGGGAAAGCAGCCATGAACAAGATATAAATGGATGAGCATGGATGTGTTCCAATAAAACTTTACTGACAAAATGGGCAGTGGGCTAGATTTAGCCGATAGTTTGCCTGCCTGGAAATAGACTACAGAGGACCCAAAGCGAAAGTAGTTGGGAAGTCCCACAATAAAAAGCATGAGGCTATGGTCACCTGGTGCAGGTTATAGCAGGGAAGGTGCTGAGACATGCATATTGTTAACGTGGAGCCCGCACGATAGGCTGTTGGATCAGATGTGGCTATGGAAGCTGTTTACTGGGAGAAGAAAACATTTGGGGGAGGGTTGAGGTAATAATCAAGTACTTGGATTTAGACAAGTTTAGGACCTCTATTAGAGGCCTACTAAAGACACTGAATTGGATATAGCATCTGGAGCTCAAGAGAGGGTTGGATTTACAGAAATAAGTTTGAGTCTTAATGTATACTGAGGGCCTTTAATACCATGGAAGAGGATGCGCTCTCCTATGGAGTGTATGGATAGAAAAGGAGGCTGAGGCCAGTGTTACAGATGGGTCTCCCAAAACTTGAAGGATGGTTAATCCTACTCTTATTCTCCACTCCATGGAATACACAGAGGGAATGGTCCCTCCTCAGTTCAGGAGGTTAGCATGCTTCAACACCCTAGTAAGATCACTTACAGGACAACCTCAGCTACAAGTTAAAAAATACAAGTCCCAGGTGGCGCCTGTGGCTCATTGAGTAGGGCGCCGGCCCCATATACTGAAGGTGGTAGGTTCAAACCCAGCCTCGGCCGAACTGCAAAACGAAAAATAGCTGGGCGTTGTGGTGGACGCCTGTAGTCCCAGCTACTGAGGAGGCTGAGGCAAGAGAATCATCTAAGCCCAGGAGTTTGAGGTTGCTGTGAGCTGTGTGACACCACGGCGCTCTACCAAGGGTGATAAAGTGAGACGGTCTCTACAAAAAAAAAAGAAAAAAGAAAAGAAAAAGAAAAATGAAACTAGAAAAAAGAAAAGTCTCAATGTATTAGCTAAGCAAATCTAGAATTTATAATACAAGTAGTGTTTATTCTGAGACTACAAACCAGGTGAATATTATTCTGTTGATATGGCTTACCACATTAATAAATGAAAGAGTCCAGAAATCATATGAATGGAAAAGCATTTGATAAAATTTAACCCTCCGTTTGTAATTCAAAAGAAAAATTTGTTAAAGCAGAGTAGCACTAGATGAGGACCACACCAAGGATATTTACCAAACATTGCCGGCTTAATGGAGAAATAGAAACATTTCTTTTTAAAAAAATTACTGAAGGAAATAAGAACACCAACCATTATCACGTAGTATGGCCATCTTAGCTGGCCATCTTAGCTAGCGCAATTTAAAAAGATTAAGACAAACTATCATTATACACAATGATCACCTGCGCAGAAAACTCGGGATAAACGATAGGAGACAAGAGAATTTCTAGATACACAACCAATATGTAGGTTAGCGTTCCTGTCTCCAACAGGGAATAGTTCAGAGAAGTTTTTTGCAGGGAAGTATTTAGCCCCCTGGGTCCCAGACACAGACGCTGGACACCGGGCTGGCAGTCATGGGCTGTGTCACCTGTGCCCCTGGGGAGCGAATGCACCCTCGTTTGTGTCTAGTCCTTTCCCTCGCCCAGGGGAAAGGCTCACCATGGGCAGGACCGAGGCCTGCAGCGAGGCGATGGTGACCGGCTGCATCTTCTTGTCCTCCTGGCTCCCCGCAGGTAGGATCTCCACGCGGTTCAGCTCCTCTTTAGCTTTTTCCCCCAAGCAAACCTGAGAGAGGTTGGAAACAAAACAGAAGCACCTCATGGCCCTGAGGGCAGATGGGAGACACCTGTCGTCACCGGCTGGGACTGGAGAATGCCGCCCGCTGCATTCTCCTCCCCTCCTTGGGGGGCACCCACCGTGTGAAGCAGCAGTTTACTGTCCCGCTTGCTCTCCTGCTGGGGTTTGAAGGTCCAAGTTCGCTTCTCCTGACTGAGTTCACAGCCTGCCCCGGAGAGAGGGAGGGAAGCCGGCAGCCCCCGGGTCCCATACCCTCCCGCAGCCCTCCCGAGTCCTTTCCCCAGGGCAGCGGCTCTCCAGAGCCCCCCGCTGCGGGGTGCTCTGGGAAGGAGGCTGAGTCCCCACTCACCCCAAAGCGCGGTGGTCACTGTCTTTTCCCCCGTGCTACTGGTGCTGCTGAGATTCATGGCGCTCGGCGAAGGGGATGACCTGGCAGCTGCAAGAAGGGGCGCCTGCGGTGAGGGGAGACCCTGGACCCCGCTCCCCAGCTCTGAGCTCAGCAGGCCCGAGCGCTCCGAGCCACGCCAGAAGCGGGACGGCGCGACAGGTGGCCAGGCTTTGCTGGCGGCTCGCGAGCGCCTGCCACAGTCAAGGGCTCATCGTCCGCTCCTGGAGGCCGAGTACCAGCCACCTCCCCGGAGAGGGGAGCCCGTGGCTCTGCCATCTCCACGCGGGCGCGGAGAAACGCCGTGAACGCAGCTCCAACCTCACCGTCCGTGCTCCGCGCGGGCGGGTCACACCCTGGGCGGCCCCGAAGCGCAGCACAGCCTCATCCCCAGGCTGTTAAGAGGCCCGAGAAGGAGAAGGGGAGGTGTCCAATCAGCCTGCAAGAACCCCGGGCTCCCATTCCTTCCTCCTCCCGGGGAGAGCAGAATCACCTGGAAGGCTCACTAAAGCGCGCATTTTGGGTCCCAAGCCGCTGTTTCCTCTTAAGTAGGTCTGGGTGGGGCTGAGCGAATTTGCACGTCTAACAAGGTCCCAGGTGCGGACGATGCAGCTGGTCCAGCGCCGCTCAGGACAACCCCCGTCCATGGGCTTCATGGCGGCCTCTGGGCGCCCCCTTTCGGGGCCATTGCCTGCCCACCTCTTCCTTCTACCCCCTTGCCGTCAGATGCCAGGCCTCCAGGGCTATGTTTCCAGGGAGGGAGAGCCCTGTTTTCTTAACGGCAAGTTTTCCCAGGTAGAGGAATCGTAGACGGAGAGTGAGAGGCAGTGAACACACGACACGGCACCTCGAGCGACTTTACAAGGGCGACCAAGTAAGAACTTTGGTGCCCAGGGCTGGGCTGGGGGAACGGCGGCCACTTAAAAGTATATTTGGGAGGGGGCAGTAAAGAGGAGGCGGCTTCCAGCTGACACATCCGCAAGACATCGCTGCCTGGGAGCCATAAATAACCAGGGATCTCTCTCATGGCTTCACCCCACCCCGCAGCCCCCTCCTCTAATTGTGAAACTTTGAAGACAAGTCACGTCTGCACTCTTCATCAGTGACTATTACTTTAAAGGCAAGGATTGGTCTCCCCAGAGAGCGCCACATGGAGAGTATCCTTCAGGTTAGAGGGGAAGTGAGCAGGACTCTGCAGCCTTAAATGTGTATGGAGCACCTGCCTTGTACCTGGTCCTAGATTGGGACTTTGGGGGGGCTGTAGGCAGATGGAAGCTTGGTCTGTCCCCTAGAGACCAGAAAAAGCCAGGTGATGAGGCAGCAATATGGAGGGGCTTCCAAAGGAAGGGAGGAGGCATTTGATGGCTGGGAGGGGCCAGGATCTAGGGTGGCCTTAGAGCATCTCCATTATTGGAGCCAGTGGCTGTGTGTGACACAGCGTGGTTATGATTGGTGGAACAGCATGCATAATGGCTCAGAGGCAGATGGTCAGTGTGTGGGCATGTGACTGGCAGCTTCCTGATTTCACTCTGCTGCTGCACCAGACTTCCTCCCTGCCTCCCTCTGGGATGATGGTGATAATGATGACAGTATCTCTTACTACCCTCTGGGAGGGGATGTGGTCTGGTTCTTAGTGCAGTATTAGTAATGAGGACACTGAAGCACAGAAGAGGAAGTGGTCTGCTCAGAGTCAAAGAGCTAGAAAGTAATACTACATATTGCAGGGGAGCCTGCCATATCCCAGGCCCCACGGCCCATGTCCTTAACTGCCAGCCCTATGTTACCAGCAGGTGTAGGCCTGGGATGGAATCTGAAAGCAACCTGATTCAGTGTCCCATCAGATGCTGACTACCCTTAGGGAGCACTCCTCAACACCTACTTGCCTGATTGCACTGGCTGAGACTCCCAATACTATGTTAAACAGGGGTATTGAAAGAGGCCGTCTTATTCAAGGTCTTAAGAGAGGCTTTTAGCTTTTCCCCAGTCAGTATGATGTTAGTTGTGGGTTTGTCATATATGTCCTTTATCATGCTGATGTATGTTCCTTATTTGCCTAAATTGTTCCTTTTTTTTTTCTTTTGAGACAGAGTCTCACTCTATCACTCTGTGTAGAGTGATATCATGTCATAGCTCACAGCAACTTCAAACTCATGAGCTCAAGAGATCCTCCTGCCTCAGCCTTTCGAACAGCTGTGACTACAGGTGTGTGCCACCATGCCTGGCTAGTTTTTCTATTTTTAGTAGAGATTGGGTCTTGCTCTTTGTCAGGCTGGTCTCAAACTCCTGAACTTAAGCAATCCACCCACCTTGGCCTCCCAGAGTGCTAGGATCACAGGTGTTAGCCACTGTGCCCAGCCCTAATTTGTTGAGTTTTTATCAGGAAGGGATGCTGAATTTCATCAAATGCTATTTCTGTATATGTATATGGAGATGATTATATACTTTTTGTCTCTTATGTCACTCTTATCCTTTCATTTCTACCAAGAAACTTCCCACCCACATAAGGTTCGCTGATTTTTTTTTTTTTTTCGAGAGGATCTTGCTCTGTTGCTCAAGCCAGAGTGCAATGGTGTCATCACAGCTCACAGCAACCTTGAATTCCTGGGCCAAGTCATCTTGTTGCCTCAGCTTCCCAAGTAGCTGGGCCTATAGCCATGTGCCGCGGCACCTGACAGATTTTTTTTCTGTTTTTTGAGTAAAGATTAATTTTATCCTTTGACCATCACCTCCCTAACTAGTAAAACCTGAAACTTTGTATCTTTTGACCACCACCTTCCTAACTAGTAAAACCTGAAACTTTGTATCCTTTGACTATCACCTCCCTGTTTTCCTCTTCTCTCAGCCCCTGGCAACCATCATTCTACACTCTGCTGCTCTTAGACATTCATGTGTGCCTCTCTGCGCCTGGCTTAGTTCACTAAACACAATACTTTCTAAGTCCATCCGTGTTGTCTCAAATGGCAGAATTCCATTTTTTTTCTTTTTCTGTTTTTCTTTCTTTCTTTCTTTTTTTTTTTTTTTGAGACAGAGCCTCAAGCTGTCACCCTGGATAGAGTGCCATGGCACCACAGCTCACAGCAACCTCCAACTCCTGGGCTCAAGAGAGTCTCCTGCCTCTGCCTCCCAAGTATCTGGGACTACAGGCGCCCGCCACAACGCCTGGCCATTTTTTTGTTGCAGCCGTCATTGTTTGGCAGCCTGGGCTGGATTCGAACCCACCAGCTCAGGTGTATGTGGCTGGTGCCTTAGCCACTTGAGCCACAGGCACTGAGCCAGAATTCCATTCTTTTTCAAACTGAATAATATTCCCTTGAAGGTATATACCACATTTTCTTTATCCACTCATCTGTCAGTGCATGTTTTAAGTTGTTTCCATAGTTTGCCTATTGTGAATAATGCTGCAAAGAGCACGGGAGTGCAGATATCTCATTGAAGTTTTGATTTCAATTCCTTTTTTTTTTTTTTTTGAGACAGAGTCTCACTATGTTGCCCTTGGTAGAGTGCTGTGGTGTCACAGCTCACAGCAACCTCAAACTCTTGGGCTTAAGCAATTCTCTTGCCTCAGCCTCCCAAGTAACTAGGACTATAGGCGCCTGCCACAATGCCTGGCTATTTTTTTTTTTTTTGTTGCAGTTGTTTAGCTGGCCCATGCCAGTTTTGAACCCACCCCTGGTGTATGTGGCTGGCACTGTAAACACTGTGCTGTAGGCATCGAGCCAATTCCTTGGGATAAATGCCCAGAAGTTACATTACTGGAACATTTCTAGTTTTAGTTCTAGTTTTTTCTTGAGACAGAATCTCATTATGTCGCTCTTGGTAGAGTGCTGTGGTGTCACAGCTCACAGCAACCTCAAACTCTTGGGCTCAAGCTATTCTCTAGTCTTAGCCTCCCAAGTAGCTGGGACTATAGGCACCTGCCACAACACCTGGCTATTTCTTTATTGTAGTTGTCATTATTGTTTGCCAGGCCCAGGCCTGGTTTGAACCTGCCAGCACTGGTGTATGTGGCCGGTGCGCTAGCTGCTGAGCTACAGGAACTGAGCCTATTAATTATTTGAGGAAGCTCCTTAATTTTTCATAGCAGTTGCACCATTTCACATTCCCACCGACAGTGTACAAGGGTTCCCTTTGCTCCAAATCTTGGACAACAGTTTTTTTTTCTTTGAGACAGATTCTCACTCTGTTACTCTGGGTTTGAGTGCTGTGGTGTCAACATAACTCACAATAACCTCAAACTCTTGGGCTCAAATGATCCTCCTGTCTCAGCCTTCAGAGTAGCTGGGACCACAGGAGCCTGCCACAACACCCAGCTAATTTTTCTAAGTAGAGATGGGGGTGGGGGTGGGATCTAGCTCTTGCTTGGGCTAGTACTGAGTTGAAGCAATCCACCTGGCTCAGCCTCCCAGAGTGCTAGGATTATAAGTATGAACTACCAACAGTTGTGTTTTAGCCATTGTAATAGGAGCGAGAAGATAACTCATTGTGATTTTGACTTTCATTTTCATGATGATTACTAATGTTGAAGCACCTTTTTGCCTGTCTTCTTGGAGAAATGTCTAGTTAGGTCTTTTGTCCATTTTCTATTCAGTTTATTTGCATATTGCTATTCAGTTGTTCCTTGTATATCTTGGATATTATACCTTTATTGGATATATGATTTGAAAATATTTCTTCCATTTTTTTTTTTTTTTTTTTTTTTGTGAGACAGAGTCTCAAGCTGTCGCCCTGGGTAGTGCTGTGCCATCACAGCTCACAGCAACCTTAAACTCTTGGGCTTAAGCAATTCTCTTGCCTCACGGACTACAGGCACCTGCCACAACACCTGCCTATTTTTTGGTTGCAGTTGTCATTGTTGCTTAGCAGATCTGGGCCAGGTTTGAACCGGCCACCTTAGGTGTGTGTGGTCAGCGCCCTTGCTGACTGGGCTATGGGCACCGCCTATTTCTTCCATTTTGTAGGCTGCCTTTTCATTATGCTGACTTTTTCATTTGGGCAGAAGCTTTTAGTTTGATTTAATATCACTGGCTTATTTTTGCATTTGTTCTGTGTGATTTTGGTGTTATATCCAAAGAAAAAAATGATCGTCATGACCATATCAAGAAATTTTCCCATGTTTTCTTCTAAAAGTTTTATGGTTTCAGGTCTTATATTCAAGTCTTTAAGTTGATTTTTGTGTAGGATGGTAGGATAAATCTCCTCGGCCAAGATCATAGGGAAAAGATGATCTTTTCTAAAAATGGTGCTGGAGGAACTAGATCTCTTTGGAGCCCTGATCAGGGATTCTCCTGTATAAGATCAGCCTTTTTCTTTTTTTTTTTTGAGACAGAGCCTCAAGCTGTCACCCTGGATAGAATGCCGTGGCATCACAGCTCACAGCAACCTCCAATTCCTGGGCTCAAGCGAGTCTCCCACCTCTGCCTCCCAAGTAGCTGGGACTACGGGCGCCCCCCACAACGCCCGGCCATTTTTTGGTTGCAATGGCTGCAGCCGTCATTGTTGTTTGGTGGGCTGGGCTGGATTCGAACCTGCCAGCTCAGGTGACGTGGCTGGTGCCTCAGCCTGTTGAGCCATAGGCGCCGAGCCAGCCTTTTTCTTTTTTTAAAAAAAGCTTTATTGAGAAATAATTTGTATACAAACCACAGTCAAGATATAATTTCCATCACCTTGCCCCCCCAATTTCCTTGGTTCCTTTTGCAGTCAACACCCTTCTTCCTAACACTAATCTGCTTTCTTTTTTTGAGACAAAGTCTTACTCTGTGTCACCCTCCATAAAGCCCAGCTAAGTTTTCTTTTCTTTTCTTTTCTTTTTTTTTTTTTTTTGCAGTTTTTGGCCAGGGCTGGGATTGAACCCGCCACCTCCAGCATATGGGGCCGGCACCCTACTCACTGAGCCACAGGCGCTGCCCTAATTTTTCTTTTCTATTCTTTTTGAGACAGTCTTAACTTTGTCACTCTTGGTAGAGTGCTGTGGCATCATAGCCACAGCAACCTCAAACTCTTGGGCTCAAGTGATTCTCTTGCCTCAGCCTCCTGAGTGGCTGGGACTACAGGCGCCCACTATGACACCTGGCTATTTTTAGAGACGGGGTGTCACTCTTACTCAGGCTACTCTTCAACTCCTGAGCTGAAGCAATCTGTCTGCCTCAGCCTCCCAGAGTGCTAGGATTACAGGTGTGAGCTGCTGTGCCTTGCTTGTAGTATTTTTTTTTGCAGTTTTTGGCAGGGGCTGGGTTTGAACCCGCCACCTCCTGTATATGGGGCCGGTGCCCTACTTCTTGAGCCACAGGTGCCACCCCAGTTTGTATTTTCTTGATGACAAGTGAGGTTGAGTATCTTTTCAAGTGATTATTGGTCATTTGTTTATCTTCTTTTGCAAAATGCCTGTTCAAGTATTTTGACCATTTTAAAATTGGGCTATTTTGGGTTATTCTTACTGAGCTATATATATTCTTTATATATATTCTGAAGATACCTGGATACCTCATTTTGGGTCAGACATTGCCAGGAGAGAAAATATTCCAGAGAATTTTCATTCCCTCCTACAGCTTGCTGATTCACTTTTTTCATTTCTTTTCTTTTTTAGTTTTGGTCCATTTTTAAATGGTGTCTTCTCAAGAGCAGAACTTTTAAATTTTGATGAAGCGCTTTTGGAATCTTAAGACATCTTGGCTTAGCCTAAAGTTCATGAAAGTTTTTTCTTAAGTTCCCGTCTACGTATCTTGTAGTTTTGGCTTTTACTTGTAGGTGTATGATAACATTTTGAGTTAATTTTTGTGTATGGTGTTAGTGAAGGATCAGAGATTATCCCCTCCCCCCCCCACTCTCACAATCGCAAATTCAGTTCCTCTAGCACCATTTTTGGAAAAGACTATCTTTCCCTATTGCCTTACTTTGGCATGTATGTCGCAAAGTAACAACCATATATGTTGTTCTATTTTTAGACTTAATTCATTTTCACTCATCTGTATGTCTATCCTAATGCCAGTACCATGTCTTGATTACTGTAGCTTTATAGTAAATCTGAAATCAGATAGCAGGAGACCTCCGAGTCTTTTATTCTTTTTCAAAAATACATCGACTATTTTAGATTCTTTGCATTTTCATATAAATTTAAGGCTCAGCTTGTCAGTTCCTAATAAAAAGCTCCTTTGGGATTTTGTTGAATGGAGAAATCTATCTGGGGATAAGTGACATCATGGTTTTGAGTCATCCAGTACATGAACATGTTACAACTTAGATCTTTTTTGTTTTAGAGACAGAGTCTCACTTTGTTGCCCTCGGTAGAGTCACAACTCACAGCAACCTCCAGCTCTTGGGCTTAGGTGATTCTCTTGTTTCAGCCTCCCAAGTAGCTGGGACCACAGGCGCCCGCCACAACACCCGGCTATTTTTTGTTGCAGTTTGGCTGGGCCTTGAGTTTGAACCCATCACCTCGGTATATAGGGCCTGCCCCCTACTCACTGAGCTACAGGCGCCGCTCACAACTTAGATCTTTCATAATTAACCCTCAGCAATGTTTTATAGATGTTAGTGTACATGTATGGCACATATCTTCTAAACTTATTCCTATGTATTTCATCTTTTTTGATGCTACAATAAATGTTATATATTTTACTTTAAAATTTTTTTTGAGACAGTTTCACTTTGTCACCCTCGGTAGAGTGCTGTGGTGTCATAGCTCACAGCAACCTCAAACTCCTGGGCTCAAGTGATTCTCTTGCTCCAGCCTCCCAAGTAGCTGGGACACAACGCCTGGCTGTTTTTAGAAGTGGAATCTTGTCTGGCTCAGGCTGGTCTCAAACCTGTGAGCTCAGGCAATCCACCCATTTTGGCCTCCCAGAGTGCTTGATTACAGGTGTGAGCCACTGCACCCAGCTAAATAGTATATATTTAAAAATTTCACCTTATAATTGTATATTGAAGTGATTTTTAGTATGCAGAAATATTTTTTTGTATATTGATCTTGCATTCTGTGATCTTGCTAAATTTACTTACTAGTTACAAAAGCTGTGAATAAAGATAGCTTTATTTCTTCCTTTCTGATCTGTGTGCCTTTTCTTTTTCATGCCTTACTGCTCTGGTTAGCACCTCTGGCAAAATGTTGAATGGAAGTGATGAGTGGACATTCTTGCCTTGCTCTTGATTTTAGGGGAAAACATTAGTCTTTCATCTGTAAGTATGCTGTTAGTAGCGGGCTTTTTGTAGATGTTCTTAATTGGGTTAAGAATATTTATATTCCCAGTTTGCTGTTTTTTTTTTTTTTTATAATGGATATTTAATTTCACTGCATTTTTAATTTATTGGGATGATCCACTATTTATATGGTTAATTACATTTTCATTTTTTGAATGTTAAAAGATCTCACCTGATCATGATGTATTATCTTTTTCTTTTTTTTTTTTTTGAGATAGTTTCACTATGTCACCCTCAGTAGAGTGCTGTGGTGTCACAGCTCAGAGCAACCTCAAACCCTTGGGCTTAAGCTATTCTCTTGCCTCAGCCTCCCAAGTCCAAGTACCTGGGACTACAGGTGCCAGCCACAACACCTGGCTATTTTTTTTCTGTAGTTGTCATTGTTGTTTGGCAGGCTTGGGCCAGATTTGAACCCGCAAGCCCCAGTGTATGTGGCCAGTGCCCGAACCGCTGACCTATGGGTCCTGAGCCATATTATTTTTTACAGTTGGATTTGACCTCTTGCTTCTATTCTGTTTAGGACTTCTGCATGTATGTTTATGAAGGATATTAGAGTACAAGGTTTTCTTCTTTTTCTTCAGAGACAGGGATTCACCTTGTCACTCAGGCTGGAATACAGTGGCTCCATCATAGCTCACTCAAACTCCTGGGGTCAAGCAATCCTCCCACTTTAGCCTTCCAAGTAGCTGGAACTACAGGCATATGCCACCACATCTAGCTATTTTCTTCTTCTTCTTGGTATCACACATGGCTATTTTCTCTTTCTTTTTGAAGAGGTGAGGGCTCACTATGTTGCCCAGGCTATCCTTAAGTGATCTTCCTGCTGCAGCCTCCCAAAGTGCTGTCCTGGGATGAAAGGTACAGCCACCACTTCTGGTCCGTTTCTTTCTTTTTTTTTTTTAAATGCCTTTGGTTTTAGTATTTGGGATATACCTGTTTCATAAAATGAGTTGAGAACCGTCCCTTTCTCTACCATCTTCTGAATTTTTGTGGCTATTATTTATTCTGTGGCAATCAGTAGTAGCCCCCAGGCGGTCTCCCTCTAAGAGCCTGGACATTTCTTTGTGTGAGGGTTTCATTCAGGCTCACCCAGCACTCTCCTCCACGGTCTCCTTAACACCATGCTTCCCCTTCCTCACTCAGCTGCTCCTCTATTCTGAATCTGGGAATCATACTAGAATCCTCTTTACTCTCCAAATCCAACTGTTCACAAAGACCTGGTGATTCCACCTGTCTAGTATCTCTCAACTTCCCCTTTAGCCCTTATCTTGGTTAAAATGCGTATAACCCAGTAGCTGGTGGGTTAAACAAAGACTGATCACTAGGCAGCTTTGCCAAGTGGCTTTCAACCAACCCCCAAGCTACTGCGTCCGACCCAAATCTAGACACGTTAGGGCCGCACTGTGCCGACAGCCACATTACTTCTTGCAACTCCGGGCAAAGTACAAGAAGTTTCATGCCTCTGTATTTGCACTGCAGGATGTCCCTCCCTGCCACCAGCGCTGGCCCAGCGCATCTCCCGCGCACTCCCAGAGCACACCGTGCTGCGCAGGGTCCATCCTTTTCCGTCCGCTTGGCCACACACCTTGTTCTTCCGCACCCTCACCCGTGCCTCTGGAATCACCGCCGCAGGTCCTGGGCGTGAGGCCTCTGTGAGCGTGAACTCGAGCCTCTAACAGGCACACAGTCCTCGGACCCCAGTTCTGTTCTCCCTCTAGAACACCTCACTCAAGCAGCAGACTCACTGCCCACCACACCACAGCCGTCCGGCCGGCGTGGGACCCGCTCCTAACTGCGCCTGCGCAGGGGGGAGGCGGCGCGGCGAAGGGCGAGCCACTGTGCGCAGAAGTGACAGGCTGCGGCACCTCCTTCCGACGGAAGGAACGTCCGGAACCACTTCCGGGGCCGCGGGGCCGGCCTGGGAAGTCAGGGTGGGTCAGGTGCACCCAGTTTCTCTCATTCCCTCGCTTGGCTCGGGTGGGCAGATGTCAGCGGCTTCTGCTCTTCGTTTGCGTAGCGGCCTGTGGTAGCAACGTGAGTCTAACCTGCCCAAAGCAGGCAGCCTCTCATTGCAAAGGCTTCATCCAAATTAGTTCCAGACACTCTCTCCACGCCCGAGAACCCACACATCCTTTCCTTGACGTGACGGTATGGTCCCAGTTTGTAAGGAGCACATTTTAAAGCTGGGACAGGTAGGGTTTGGTTAGAAACACCCAGAGAAACGAGTACGTGGGTCCAAAGGCTCTTAGGCATGGGTGCAGTACAAAGTGACTTAAGAGATGGACTGGGCCTGATTTTGGATCTTGAAAAGGGCAAGTCTGAATTTAGACAGGGGAGAGTTGGGCAGACTGAGAAAAGGCAGACAGCAGTTGCTTGTCTAGTTGGATGGAAGAGTTCTGTTGCAGTGTTCGTAGCTTGGTTTATAAAGCTTTTAACTTGGTCTGCTTTGTGATACATGCCCCAGACTGAAAGGTGGTAAAGGGTGAGTGACTCGTTTTCTGATACAACCGCCTGCTATACTCCTTTCCACTATCTTGGTTGGCATTCCAACCATTTTCCAGATGAATTTTTTTACCCTCCTTAAATAGTGTAGTATCTTTGGAGCTAAGGAGAGAAAGCTTGGATGTCATCTGTAGACTGCTGCTCTTATGTTCTCCCTTTTCACTACCTGCAGTGATTATCTGTCAGAACTATGTATATTGGCCCCTCTGAACTTTACTTAAGAACACTTCCACTATTAGTTTCTGAGTTTGTCCTTCAGGCCATGAATGAAGATGGCATTCATCTGCATCTGAATGCAGATGCCCTAACTTGCTTAATCTGACTGAATAGCAAGGGTTAGAACCTGCAGTTCTTCATTCCTTTGCAACCTAAGAATGGGATGGTTTGGTTCACATAGGTGCTGCAGTATGCTTAAGTGCATGATGACTTGTTTTCATGGTTATTGCACAGAACTAA
Source organism: Perodicticus potto (assembly GCA_963574655.1). Classification (NCBI taxonomy): domain Eukaryota; kingdom Metazoa; phylum Chordata; class Mammalia; order Primates; family Lorisidae; genus Perodicticus; species Perodicticus potto. The sequence continues at coordinate 51,869 of CAUYRH010084350.1, forward strand.
AAATATAATTGTCGGGTATTGTGTTTTTATAATTACTCTTTTATATGTTTTGGAGTCAGTTTCAGTTGTTGAGGGGGTTACGCAGAAGAGTAGAAATGAATTTGCCTTGCTGGATACTTTTTCTGATTTTCTTTTGAGCTTCTTTTTCTGTTGCTGACCATCAAAAACATATTTGGGGGCATGTGTGGTGGCTCATGACTATAATCATAGCACTATGGGAAGCCAAGGCAGAAGGCCTGCTTGAGCTTAGGAGTTTAAGATCAGCTTGAGCAAGAGCAAGACCCTGTCTCTACTAAAATTAGAAAAATTAGCTGGGTTTGGTGGCATGTGCCTTTAGTCCCTGCTAAATTTGGGAGGTTGAGGCAAGAGGATTGCTTGAGCCCAGGAGTTTGAAGTTGCAGTGAACTATAGTGACAGTACTGCACTCTACCCAGGGCAACAGGGTAAGACTCTGTCTCCCCCCCAAAATTTGGGGGATGGGTGCAGGGGCTTACAGCTTCCCAGAGCTTTGGGAGGTGGAGCCAGGAGGATGGTTTCAGGCCAGGAGTTCGAAATCAGTGTCAGCAACATAGTGAGACCCTGTCTCTAAAAAACCCAAACTAAAAACCAAGTGTTGTGGTATATACCTGGAGTTTGTGCTACTCAAAAGACTGAGGGAGGAGGATTGCCTGAGCCCAGGAGTTTGAGGCTGCAGCAAGATGTGACTACAGCACTACATTTCACGGTACCTAACAGAGTGAGACTTTGTTTCTTAAAAAAAAAAAAAAATAGGACAAGCTGTTTGGCCCATGAATGAATCGACGACAAAGAGCAGAGTTAGGCTGTCCTGAGAACCATAAAGCTTTTCTGAGGAAGGGGAATGATTTTCCAAACTTCATCGCTTCACCTTGATGGTCTCATGTCCCCATTGTGTCAGGTGATTCCTTTAGTTGACCCACTATATCCAAAACCCATCAGAATGACTGACTGGTGAGTGAAGTTAGGGTATCTAAAGGCAAATGTAATGGATCCTGAAGACCAGCTACAGAGGCAAGAATCCTTAGACATTATCTAGTATCTAACTGATTGATGTTTAATTATGGCTGGTGAATAAATATTTATCCTTTCAAACATATTCTAAAAACGTTTTAAAGAATCAAGACTTTTAAATAGTTATAATCTTTCCTCTCTTTTGCCTGGCTTTTGACATTTTGGTACTGTTACATCTCAGCTTAGGTTTGTAGCTCTACCCAAAAGTCTTGGGTGAGGACAGGGTGGACGGGTGGCAAATATGAAGTAGGGAGGTGTTTTGGCTTTCTAGATTTAATTCACGTTACCCCAAGCCCATGGAGATTTTCTACTTTTTTTTTCCTTTTTATTCCACTTTTCCTGACTTGAAAACAGACCACGGGTATTTTTGAAAGTGGTCTGTTTCTGCAGTTAGTTGAAATTTCATAGGGGACTAAAACATTTTTCCATTTGTGGGGGGAAAAAAGTCCTTAATAAAGACTGTTTCAGAAAATGAAAAACTTATTTTTTAGTAGGTTGTTACTTGTCTGTGGAAAGTCATTATTTCTTAAAATCAAAAACTTAAAATCACAACTCTAGGCCAATCCCTTCCTCCTTTGTTTGATTTACAGTTAGCAGGAATAGATTACCCTTTTTTGGGCTAAGGCAAGAAAACAAGGAGGGAGAACATAAGAGCAGCCGTCTCCAGATGACATCCAAGCTTTCTCTCCTTAGCTCCAAAGAGACATTACACTTTTTAAGGAGGGTAAAGCAGCCTTTCATGGCCAAATGAATTCATCTGGAATTAATTTCACACACATAAACACACACACACACATGTATATGTGGAATAATTTAATAATCTGTAGTAATGAATTTAGGCATTTTCTCAGTGTGTAGTATTTTGTTTGTATCAGAAAACAGTGTCTAATGACACTTATTTTGATGAACATAGTGGCTACAAAGAGCCTAGAAACTCCTAAATAAACTTATATTTTGACTGAATAAAACTTCCATATTATTTCTAGGGAAACTGAAGTTTAAAGATAACTGGCTTTCACATATACTAGGTTGAATCACATGAGACTGGTAACTGACCATTTCTGACCAAAAGAGGGCTACCTTTTGGGGCACCCCCATTTTAATCAGTTAAGGAGGGAATGGCTTCATTGATTACAGTTAGACAGGGCTATGCAAGGTTTTAACCATGGCACCTTGTCCTGACTGGACTGCACATAGGGCTGCATTGAGGAGACATCCATGTTTGGTGAGTTCTTGCCTCTAAATTTGTTTTTGTAGAAGGGAGAGGTCTGTGGTTTTGCTGATCATTCAGCTCCTCAAGATAGTTGGGGAACTGAGGCACTCTCTTCAAGTATCTATGAGAAAGCTATTTTTTGTCTCATTTATTACAGAATTAGAGCATGTGCCATGACTGGTTTACACATCCATGAAACTCAACAATTTCACATTTCTATTAGGCTTACAGATGGAACTTGGATAAGATGAATCAATTCCATTTGCCTTCTAGCCATTAGAATACAATTTTCAATCTTGGAAGTAAGCTATGACTGAGGTTTCTACCAGTTCTCAGAGGGCTGCAACAGCAGACAGAGGTAGCAGTAAAATCTAAGGCAGGTAAGAGCGGCTGTCTGGAGCCTGGGAATTATGTGATGTAAATCTGCAGTAAGGCACACATACCTAGCTGTATCTTAATGCTTTTCCACGTTCCTGGCAATGAGGTTCCCTCATACTTAGGTACTATATAGTAAAGGGATTAGAAGTAATCCTTGTTAACTAGCATTCTTCATTATACAAATCTGGCCAATGAGGTCTACACAGTATTCTAGGGTGTAACATTTGCTCTTGAGCTTGTCAGGGTCTGATGAATGAAGCCCAACCTAGAGAAGGAATGATGTCAGAACATTAACAAATCTGGGCTTTAATTACTACTTGTGGCTGGTAGTGGAAGCTAGTAAAGAGGTAGAGTGGCTTAACTTTCATAGGTGTGGACAACATATACTTTATATATCTCAACTCCACCAATCAGAAATTGAGTCAGACTTAATCCAATGAGAAACAATTTTATCAGGTTGAGGGGCCCCTATCATCCACTGGCTTTTAAGAATACATATTTTATATATCTTCATGTGTTTAGAGAGACATGTCCCTGGACACACACTAGACTTGATTGCTGAAACCAGGTCAGTAGAAACCATTGAAGTTTATTGGCGGTCACAATGCTTACACTGTATGCAGCAAACACCCTTACAAGTCTATCCGCAACCTGATCACGCAAGAAAGGATTCACCACACAGTCGCCAGAGGAGAAGGAAAAAAAATTAACAGACTTGTTTCTGGGGGTAGAGGAAAGAAATAAAAATAAAACCTAATTGATGAGTGTTGTCCCTTGGGCAAGAGCTGAACTAGAGATGTGTATAACTAGCAGCAATAATTGTGGGAAAGGTACAAGGCAAATAGCTTTCTCCATTAATTTTCCTCTGTAGGTTAATTTTTTAATATTCAAAACATTTATTATGGTTTTCATTTTATAAAAATGTATATTTTTAAAGGGGTGGGAGAATGTTAAATACTTCATGCTAGGTAGACCTTGTTATTAAGAACCCCTCCACTGTAGTAACTTCCTCCAGTTCATACATTCATTGAGTGCAGGGCACATATATAAATATCCACACGCACGCATCCACACACACTGCCTCAAGGGCTGGGGAAGACAAATATTGGCCACACGCAGCTGGGCCTCTGGTGGACTCATCCAAATTGCGCAACAGGGGAGCAACTGGCTCAATTCCATCTCTCTAGTCTCTACAGAGACCAAGAACCCTACAACACATAGTTAAATCCAACTTTTAAAAAAGCAAGAGGCATCTGTCTGAGGATGAGGATAAGCAAAGTGGGAAAAAGGATGGAGATAAGAACACCAAACACTTTTAGCTGGAGTTACTTGTCGCTGTAAGAGGCCAGGGACCTAAGGCAGCATCTATGGTTATTGGGGCAAGGGTGGTGCTCTGGCATGGCTTAGAGTTCCTAATAACAAGGGTTAATACAGTAACAGGAAGTGATCGTTT
>CAUYRH010084356.1:0-29069 GCA_963574655.1 Perodicticus potto
TAGTCCCAGCTACTTGGGAGGCTGAGGCAAGAGACTCGCTTGAGCCCAGGAATTGGAGGTTGCTGTGAGCTGTGATGCCACGGCACTCTATCCAGGGTGGCAGCTTGAGGCTCTGTCTCAAAAAAAAAAAAAAAAAAAAAAAAGACTCACTAGCAATGTATGTTATAATGGCTTCTGGTAAGGTAAGAAAATCAGGAGAGGATAACCAGGTATCTCTGAGCATAAAATCCATCTTTTATATTTATGTCATGGTTGATATTCATTATGAACATAATGCTGGTTGGGTTGCCAGGTAATTCTCATCATTACTTCTCCCAAAATATTTTGGTCCTACACGGTTAAAGGGCAGGATGTGGGAGGACAGCAGTAGCTTATAGAATCGAAAAACTCAAGTGGCCAAAAAGTTCTTTGGGAAAGCATACTTGAGGAGTTCCCAGCAAAATAATAAATATCTTTCATGGATCAGCCTGGAAAGGGGTCCTTCAACAGGTCTTTCTGTTGAGGAAGGCTTTATCCCACGAGTTCCCGGTACGTGACAACTGTATCACTGTTCTGTTGCTCACTTCCCTACTTTTTCTGCTTTGAGGCCAGAGGTTTGGAGGTTTCTTTAAATGTCTGACCCAGAGAGAGAGGAAAGTTTCAGTTGCTGAGCCAAGATGTGTCCTCTTGGCTCCTACTGGCTACACCTTGTGTCAGCAGGGGAGGAGGCATAAAGGCTACTGGGTGAGGGCCAAAGGGTATAAATCCTCAACTAGATGATAACGAAAGCTTGATAGCTGTGTCATGGTCACCATTGTGTAGGGCAGGACTATTTCATCCTTCTTGCTCTTTCATAAATGGCCACAGCAGAAAAATCCACAGGCAGTTCTTTCTCACATTAGAATTTGGGGACATCTCTTCTAACAGTGCTTTGCTATGTTCATCCCATTTTAATTAAACACATCCCTCCACTGGCTGCTCATCTCCATCATAAAGGAGATCCTTGAGCTGCTCTGGTCTTTGGTGATGGTGGGGTGTGTGTGTGTTGGGGATAGATCAGGAAGGGGAGATCATGAGGAGTGGAGCACAGAGAGAATGCCAGCAGCAAAGAGAGTTGACATTTGCAAATATAAAATACTCTTCTACTAATAAACTTGCCTCCCTTTCTAGTCTATACAAAGAATAAAAATGGAAGCACAGTATTTTCTCAGCCCCCAGGGAGAATAACCATTCTTGCCTGGTACTCCCACCTCCTTTGTAGATGATAGGAATGAAGAGGCATAAACTGTGAACCCCCTCTTCAAGTCTTTGGGAAAGGATCTAAAAGAAATTACATTGGGTCTTACTGCTCCCCTCCTCCTTCTTCCTGTACTGTGCCTGGCACCCTTCTTCCCCAGCATCTGAGCAGCTGTGGGTGGCTCTTTTCACAGGATGAGCTCCTTCTCCTTGATAGGTCTGTATGGAAAAAAATAATAAGCCGTGCTGCTCAGTCTCAAATCTTTCTAGTGCAGTTGGTTTAGCCACGTAACTTCCTTAACCTTCATGTGTCCATTTTATATATTTTCATTCTGGTTCTAAAATTACACCAAATTATTGTGTCTTCTACATTTTCCTTTATGCTGTTTGATGCTAAAGATATTTCTTTGATTAGAATATCTTAGGCTTCAAGCTTCTGATCTTCATTGTAGGAAATGAGTACAAGGCTAACCATCTGTCAGCAAACTTTGGATTGCTGGATGTTTTAGTAATTGCCTTCAAATGTAGTAATGAGGTGGCAGATTTGATGAAATGCTTATAAATTGCAGTTTTAGGGAAATCAACCTCTCTATTTTTGATATTGAATTCCAAATTACTATGTATTAACACATCTGTCTCCTGCCTTTTTATTTCAGTACCTACTAGAAATGAAAAGCTTAATCCTACCCCCAGAACACATCCTGAAGAGAGGAGACAGTGAAGCAATAGCATACGCCTTCTTTCATCTTGCGCACTGGAAGAGGGTGGAAGGGGCTTTGAATCTTTTACATTGTACGTGGGAAGGCAGTAAGTAATTTTCTTTCTTTGAAACATTTCTTAAGAGCATGAAAAGATGGTAAAAGTCTTTTTGCCCTGAGCATTCTTGATAAATAAGGAAGATTTACATATAGATAGCTCTTGTTTCCTGTAATTCCCTGAATGGAGATAGCTAATGACTTAGGCTCTCTCATTTCCTGGTGGGTATGACTGTGCCATCTCCACAGCCCAGAAAAGCAAGTTTATGCAACAGACGGGGTGACTCTGGGTGGTTACAGCAGAGGAGCACTCCACCACCCTGAAACCCTCCTTGAGACTCGGATGGCCCTTCTGCATCGTGGTAATCTTTGCTATGGGGTTAGCCCTTGTGCCAGACTCCAGTTACCACCTTTCTATGGCCTTTATGGGAGGGCCGACTGAGAGCCACACTTACCCTCCCTGGGACCTAGGTTAGCCATACATGAAGTCGCAGCATTTATGTTTCAAAACGAGAGCAGTGGCCACTGGACTCTTGGTGTTTGGTAGGATGTGTAGCATTTGTATGCGAATGGATAAATGCCTGATAGATAGATGTAAGGATAAAAAAGTCTGAGTGGCTCAAGGAGGAGGGTGCCGGCCCCATATACCAGAGGTAGTAGGTTCAAACCCGGCCCCGGCCAAAGACTGTAAACAAACAAACAAAAAAGTCTGAGTACATGCTCTTTATAAATATAGTATCATTCTGTGTATGGAGAAGAGGCTGCCGTGGTAAATGAGGCATCCTCACGTGGCAGCTGCTGGGTGATTTTTCAGAAGGGAGAGGCCATCGGGTGGAGGGGTCATGCATAACCTTATGAGTCAGATGAGAGCTGAACCAGGCCCGGAGGAACTAGGACAGGATCACAAGCAAGGACACTGTGTGAAGAAATGTAAGAGGTGGGGCTGTCTGGGAGAATGTAAATGAAGGAAAAAGCCTAAGACTATGGATTATTATTAAACAACATGTGCATTGACACTCTGCGAGCAAAACAAGTACAACATGTAGCATGGGGTTTTTTTTCCCCTTTCATGCGAAGAGAAACAATAATTATTCAAGTTTTCTGATAATTTTTTCCTAGTTCACCCCTACTCAGATCAGCTTCACAAACGAGCGTCCTTAATCCTTTCACTCTGTTTATCTTTGCTGCTTCCATTTTCATTTTGATAATCTTCTGCTCCTCCCTTTTCCTGCCCGTCCCTAACCCAACAGGAATCCAAGTTGGTGCAGGAAGGGAGGTGGGGGGAGCAAAGTGGATGGGGTGAAAATAAGCTGACAGAGATGGAACTCAAAGTTGATTGATTTGTTTAGTTTTGAAAATATTTCTTCAGAAAATTAATAGTGGGCCTACCTACTTGATTCACTCTGTGCCGAAGCATGTCGATTTGAGCGACGTCCGTCCCACTGGTTCAGTGCAGTGACAGACTCCAGGCAGGGGCGGGGAGACTGCAGCCTGAGGGCCACATGTGGTCTTCCGTGTCCCCAGCTACAGCCCCTCACCTGAGAGCAAACTTCACAAAACAAATCCCTTTGTTAAAAGGATTTGTGCTGTAAAATTTGGATTCAGTCAGAAGGCGACACTCAAGGATCTAGAAGGCCACATGTGGCCCCAAGGTCACCCTGCTCGTGCCACTCGCCTCACTCATGCCAGGTGGGCTGTGTGTGGGCCTGTGCACAGTCCCCTCCGGCTTGGGCTTCCTGCTACATGCAAGGTTTCTAGCTGAAGGAGACAGAAGGAAGTTTTGTTTAAGCATGAGAAAGAGACAGAAAAGCCCAGCAGGATTGAACATGGAAGGCTTCACTAGTATTAGCTGTAGAAAAGTTAAATGGGCAAATCAGCTTACCAAATAAGAAAATATTTGTAAACTGTCATCTTGGAAACAATAATAGAGGAAGCTCATCAAGTGGACCTGATTAATGAGAAAGTTACCCGTCCTATGGAAAGGATCAAAAAAGGGATGGGGAAGGAGTGTTCGAGACATGGTGTTAGGAAGGACATCACCATAAAAAATTAATATCCTGCGAGGAGTACCTGGAAATTCTGTTTGGAAATTAGTCAGTCATTCATGTAATCACATAACAATGAGGCGATCCCCAAATAAGTCTATTTATTTTATAAAATTGGTCTTGCAAAGGTATTTACTAAAACTTGGGAAGGCCAAGAACCTTGAAGAAGGTTTGCATCACAGGGTATTTACAGAGGGTTTTTATTTACATCATTTCACTAATGCCTCTGGCCGATGTTCAAAATTTAGGCGGGACAGAGAGAGCCATCTCACTTTTCCCAGAGAGGAAATAGATTCACTGAAATCAGTGACTTGTTGAAGGTCCTGCAGCCACTGCTGATAGAGACAGGATGTAAACCCACGTTCACTTTTCCTTCACTACACTGAATAGATTAAGGACACGAGGATCAGTCATCTCTAAAACATTTGCTCAGAAGCCCGTGACTTAAACTTATGTCACTTCTTTCAGGCTTTGGTATACTTATTACACCTGGTTTCTTCCTAGTGATTAGAAAGTTAAATCATCCTATATAAAATAATATTTTATTGTTTAATATCAACCAATTTTATAAAATAAATAATATACAGTTTACTTACATAAAAAGGAAAGAGACTGGAAATAAATACATTTGTTTTAAGTGGTTACTATTGAATTGTAACTGGTTTCTGTTTGTTATTCATATTTGTATTCTTCAAATTTTCTGCCACAGCATATATATATTTTCTACAAACATAACTATGTATGTGTGTGTATACATACTTAGAAAAAATAATCTTCCATTACCTTCCTATAGGTCCTTTTTTAAAAAAAACAAACAAAAAAAATCTGTCAAGCAATTTAGAAGAATTACCCGTCCAACCCCAGATAATTGTATGCACTCTTTTTTGACATCACTTCTGGAACTGTGTCCAATCTAAGTGGAGTTTCAGAGCTCTGGATTTTAAACCAGAAGGCTGGGATTACAATCCCATCTCAGCTATTTATAGTAGCATTCACTTAACATAACTGGTTTGGGGAAACTATGAAGCACAGATGATATTGAACATCATACCCTGCCCACCCCAGGTGCATGGCTCCAGGGCATCTGCTGAGCTGGCCCGGAGGTCAGCGGGCCTCGCCAGGACTGCCTGCGCCCGAGCAGAGGAAGCTGCACTTCCCCCCACGCACCACTTGGTGGTGCCTCTTGACATCCCAGCCTCATAGTTGAGGTTTTCTCCTTGGAATCATTCTTTTCCTCATTCTGACATTTGAGGCCATTCCCCAACTTCCTTCCAACTTCCCTTTTTCTTTAGAAAGAGGACTCCGAGATAAAGGTAACAGTATCTAATTTCACCAGTTTCCATGTTAAAAATGATTACTAGTTAGTTTATCTTTTGAAGATGAAAACAATTCTTAGTTCTGTCAAAAGTCTTGGTAAGGGGGTGGGAGTGGAGGTGTATTTTGTTTTGGTTTTAAATGAATTTATTATGTTGGAGCATTAGTCATCTTTAATTAGTAGAATTAAGTGAATTTTCTACCAGTCAAGCTGGAAAAACTCCCATTTTTGATAAAACACGAAAGTCCAGCTGATGCAGGGAAGATTTTGTTTGGGTTTGAAACATATGGTGGTTTAAGGAAAAAAAACCCTGAATCCTCAACCACAAATACATCAGCATTTCAAAGGTTTCCAAAATGTTTGATTCATCACTGTCCCAACCTCTAAAATTACACATTATGTTCCTCAAAGTCAAGATAATTAACAAAGGGCAAAAGTTTTAATTTTTAAGATTTTATAGTATGTTTCTTAGTTCATTACACAGCTGCCACCATATCTGAATTATATTTACTTTAAACACTGTAGGTTCTGGTTATCCTCACACACACACACGCCACTTCGAGAATGAGTTGAATATAAAAAAACATATAGGAATAAAGGGTCTCATTTGAACTGGTCTTATTCATAATGACATTGTACCTTACGGGGCCCTATTTTAAATGGCACATCTTCTGTTTTTACCTGTGTTAAATAGTGGTGTGACCTTATCTCCCACTGACCTTGATCTTTTCAAGGCTCTGTTTTGGCTTTATTTATTTTATGAAGCAGGATTGCCTGCTGACCGCAACTGTGAACTTTAGTTTTCTACTTCTGTGTATCAGAAGACTGGTCTGCCATGGGGTGAATTACTTATCTTTTCTTTGTTTCCATTTTTCCTGCTTGACCACGTAAGACTCTTTATTTTCTTTTTGGAGACTTTCCCCCCCATCCCCCCAAAGAATCCACTAAATAATGTATAAGATTTGAAGGTGGTGTTTTTTAGGGGGACTAAGGCAGAGTATTTATATTTTTATTTCCCCTTTGAGAGGAGAAAATGGCCCATTGTTGTAGCATAGGATGAGATTATGATTCTAATGTATTCTCTTTGAACCTGATGGCAAATGCCTCTCACTGTGAAATGTGGTTCTAAGGGCATTTCCTCTAACCAGATCTTTCCTCCATAAGCCTGGCACCTTTTGGACTACTAAAGAGAACCGCCTCTCAGTAGATCCAGGCTAAATTTTATAATTTGGGAGAAAGCAATGATCAGCTGACGTCCCTAGCCGCAGAGTCATAGCTTATATCCTAATCGCCAGGATACTGAGTGATGATGCTTCACCACCTAGCAGAGCCAGCTTGCTTCTTGTAGGTACTATCTTGATGACTGGCTCTGATATGGATCCTCCTGCATTTTTAAAGGCAAATTCTGTCTCTGTCTGACTGTGCATTAATTCATTGATTAGTTTACTCAATGGATGTTTATTGAGTTTGTGCTAGGCATTGTGTTGGGGATACCAAGATAAATAAGATTCTGAAGGGCTTTGAGAGAAATATTACTGTATATAAGCAACATACATATAAAATACGGTATAGACAGCCCCAGATACAAGCAGTGCTATCATGAAAGCAGGAACAGTGGTAGAATATGAGGGTCATTAACAAGTCACTGAGTCTACTGTAAAACCCTGAGAATGTCTCTTCACAATTGAAGTGGTGCATCATTTGATCCAACCAAGGAAAAGTGGTTTTCCCAAGGCCACACAACTAGATGGTAAAAGAGCGTTGACCACACCCTGCCTTTTGATTTTTGAATTTTCTTTATTGCTCATCTAGATACCTTGGAGATGACGGGTGGCCTTCATGGCCTGTTACCTGCATTGCAGTCAAAAGTGAGAACATATGGGCGGTACCTTTGGCTCAAAGGAGTAGGCGCTGGCCCCGTATGCCGGAGGTGGCGGGTTCAAACCCAGCCCTGGTCAAAAACTGCAAAAAAAAAAAGTGAGAACATAAAATTTGCAATTTGTTGATAATTTCCTGTTCTATAATTTGCATTTCTAATTGTTCATAAGTGAGCAGCATTTTTACTTACAAGCTATAGTGTGACCCCATGACCCTTTAATACAGTTCCTGTGGGTCACGACAGGAACCGCTGTTGAGAACCACTGCGATAGACAAAGTAGGAATGTGAGGTCTAGTGGTGGAAAGGGATGGGGGTGAAAGAACCTTCATTGAGCAACCAAGCATGGTTGGCCTCTACTGTCACACTCAGTCCCTTTACCAGCCTTGTGAGGTCCATGGTATTCTCATATTATAATCAAAGAGATTGGGACACACCAAAACTCAGATGCTTATTAGCCTAGCCAGGAACAGTGGTAGAAGATAAGGGTCCTTCTCATCCTTTTAGCCATCACCTCTGCTACTCTCCTGGTGGATATACACAGCACCACCACTCTCTCCTTTGAGGCACTCATCATAGTGGAAATTTTACACTTACTCTTATGATTATTGGATCATGTTCCTTGCACTTGGCAGTGAGCTTCATGACTACCAGGGCAATGTATGCTTTGCTTACCCTGTATCTTTATTACATATAAAGGTACTCACATTTTGGTGAGTGACTGATTGAGTGAGGTAGAGCTAGTATTCAAACTCAGTTCTCTTTATTATAAATAACCTGTATAAAGCTCTCTGAGATACCCTTTGAAAAGTATCATAGACAGATAAAATATCAAAAATTACCTTCTATTCCTGTCTATGTAATCGCTAGGGTGAAAGGTCATGAGAAATAGTTGGGAGGATTAACTTACTGGTGTAATTCATCCTTCTGTCCAGCCTTGGGTTCTATTAAGGCTTTCCCCAGTGTGAGTGGAGAGTCTCTGATGAGGCATCACCGATAGGCTTGGGGCCTAGAAAGCGTGTCTGGTCAGAGTAGAAGGAGACAGTGTCATGCCTCAGACACTGATTGTGGGAGCCACGGTGTGGTCATGAACTAGTTCCTAGTTTCAACGTGACCCTTCAACAAAGGCACAACCAAAATCAAGGTAGGGAAAGGCATAGCACGCAAAGGAAAAGGCAGGGATGTCATCTGTATACCTTATTAACTCTGAATGGCCCAGCTTTTTTGTTTTGTTTTTACCAAATACATGTGTACTTTTAATTCCTCTAAAACGTGTGCTGTCTTAGGCAAAGATTTTTAGGTCTGCAGTCATTCACAAAACTGAATTTGTTCAAATGACCTTTTACCATTCTTATTTGTGCTGCCAAATCAGTAGATTCTTAAAACTTGGACTTGCAAAATTTCTGGACATTGAGCTAAAGCCACGTAGCTTTCATGGAGCAGTTGCGTGTCTTAGCAGTGAAAGGGCCTGGGAGGTGGGAGGTGAAGCTGGCAAGGCTTATGCAGCGCCTCTTCCTGGCTCTCTGCACACCTCCCCTGCTTATCTCATACTTTGCTGGACCCTGCACAGCAGGGTGGGTAAAGGATAGAATTGCAAGCAGAAATTGTATTTGCTTTTGTTTAGTGAAGCCAAAGGCCTTAATATTATTTTATGAACTCAATGTAAATGACAACTGACATGAGAAAGAGAGATTTTAAGAGCACCATAAGCATCTTTACAGTAATGGGTGGAGGGCAATCTGGGAAATGTGTGTACAGTCTTTTTGAAGCTGTATATAATCAGTGTTTCCACACTCCAGAAACAAGAAAAGGCCAGAACCAGTTAGAAGAAGAAAAAGACTTAACTTGATGCACAAAATCCTGTATGCATGCCAAATACTGGACTAAAAATCATTTAGCATTTGACTGAAAAGACACCAACCAACCATTAGATTTCTATGCTTGAATACTCTCAAGATCTCACACTCCTATATTTCATTTTAAAAATTATTCCCTCAAGTGTAAAATGACTTCAATTTTGAATAAAATTTAGCATTCAAATTTATAGCCAGTTTGAAAACTGGGGGTTTATTTATATCATGTGACCCTGAACAGATTCTTAATTACAACAGTCTTTGGCACATGGAGAATCTGGATTTCAAAAAGAAGAAAAAGAAACAACTTCCCACGTAGGTTTTTCCACATTTTTCAGATGCTTTCATAGCAGCCATCATTTATGGGAAATGGTATTAAAATCCTGCCATGTTGTAGTTTAAATTTAAATTCAGTGCTTCCCAGAAGAGATTTTAGTGTATTCTACAAAAGGAACTAAAGGGTTTGTTTTTGTTTTTGTGAAGGTTTTTTTGTTCTCTTGAAAGTCTAATTCTAACGAGCCAGAGTTTTGGTTCCTTCCAACGATCTTTGTGTTAACAACCTGTGGAAGGAACATCCCCTTTGCTTGTTCTAACGGGCAAAAGTCATCTTTGTTTGCCTGAAAGCAAAGGTCTGATTGAACTAGGGTGAGCCTTTCATTTTGAGAAGAGTTAAAGTCTGTGGGTGTTTTTAATGTTTTAATCTCTGTTTAAGAGGTTTCTGTTACGAGAGGAAAATTGATAACATTTTTACCTCAGCAAACTGCCAGCAAACTGGCTCTGCTCTAATCCCACATTTGTAGTGATTTATATTCTCTGTGGCAATGTGCTGTAACCTCAGAGTGATACCACTGTGGTGTGGATGGACTGCATTCCAAATGCTGGGATCACATACATAATGTTTTTACTTTTAAATAATATTCAGACACCAGAATAAATACCATATGTGCACTGATGCTGGTTACAATGGAACCTTGTCATTTCTCGTGAGGGAGAACATTCTTTGTTTCTGATTCCTGTTTGAAATAAGTACACAAAAGATAAGTATGTACATTGACAGCATTTTGAGAGGCTTTGGTAATTACACAGCTGAGGATATAGCTACGACTCCCCGGAATGTGTCATTTAAAACTAAAAGTATTGCTGTGTGTTGCCACCACTCCTCACTGACATCCACGAAGGCAAGGATTGTTATCCGACATTCCCAGGGCAGGGAATGGCTTATATATTTTATGTCTACAGCATGCTGTAGTTAAAGGACATCTGTTGAAGAAAAATTACCTCCATGAGCAGTGTTCATAGAACAGTGAGACTAACACGCTGATGACATTGGAACAGGAAGAATAACACACTTGATAATAGAAAAGGATGGATTGATTGGAAAGTCATAATTCATTGTGAGTCCTGATGTCGTCTGATGCCATGAAAGCAGAATTTAGGTTCCCTAATATCATCAAAATACAGATAATCAGTCTCTCCAGATCCATTTTTCCCCACATGATATTGAAGATTTGAAAGTTTCGTAAAGTTTAGAAACATCAGACATTTTTAGATTTTTATTTTTATCCATCTTGATTGGAATTCTAATCCACTTAAACATACTTTTTGTATCGACGTGGCAGAAATGCTTCCCCACATTTGTTTTTTTGGGGAAGCATTGCGGTCCGGGTTTGCATTTTTACCATTGGTTCACCTATATTGGATTAGTGTCTATAATATTTTAATAATATTTTACAGATGAGGAAACCCTGGGCATTGATATCACTGGCTTCCTTGCCCCTCTACACCTTTATCCCCACCCAGAATACGTAGAGTGAGACTAATACATGAGTAACACATCACAGTTTATCTCTGACATTTTACCCGGCATGTGACTTAGCTGGGTGAGGCTCGCCTCCTTTGTAGAAGTGTACTCTCTTATAAAACTGCTCAAAAGTCCCTCTTTGAAGATGGGAAGTTGTGAGACAAATATTGAACGTATTGAATGTACCTAACGTACCGTCTCTCCTTTTCAGCTTTTCGAATGATTCCTTATCCCTTGGAAAAGGGGCACCTATTTTATCCTTACCCAATCTGTACAGAAACAGCAGACCGAGAGCTGCTTCCATGTAAGTCTCCTCTCCTTCAACCAGTAAGGCCGGTATGACAAAAGGTGGGGATGGGAAGAGATGGGAATGATCAATGTTTAGAATGTTCCCGGTCTTTTATTACTTTTCTCCCACCCCCTGTCCTTGTTTGATAGCATATGTATTAAAGTGAATTATGTGAGTAGGTTTGGCTTCCTGTCCCTCCAAGCCTCTCCAAAGTCATCAGAGGGAAGGATGCCAAAGGACTGCTCTTTAGATGAAGAAGCCTCCTGTGCTGATTGGCCTGACTGCAGGGAACCCTGGTTTGGGGCTGCTCTTTGCTGGGCTGGCCCATCATAAGGGTTCCGCCTGGGCTCTCCAGCTGCTCAGACGTGGTCTGTACAGAGTAGAGTTTGGAGAGGAAGTGCTGACTTGCGAGGGAGCTGCAGTGAGTCAGGGATGGGAGGGCAGCACCGGGAGGCTGGCACCCAGCGGAGGTGGAGCCGTGGGGCAGGGTAGGGGAGCGCTCTGCGCCAAGGGGTTTTCCCTGAGTGCCTTGTGGCTCGCACTAGGGAGCTTGTGTAGCATGTGCCGAGCACACGTGCAGCCTCAGCACTGTATAAAAGCACACAAAGGAAAACCCTGCCCTCGAGTACCTTACAAGTTAGCAGGCTGATGGCCCCTACCACATGTGGAAAATATTATTTTGGTTTACTGTAATGGAACATTGTTTTGACAATGCAGGGTAAATAGTTATTATCAAATCATCCTGCGTACAAGGATCATGTCCAGGCTCTTCATGTGGCCCTGACTTAGGACATATTTTTCTCCCTCAGATAATAAGCTCCAAATTTTGGCTATTCTCTCATCCCTGTCCTTTCTCCTGCCACCACCACCTCCCTCTCACCAGCCCCAGTTATATCAATACCTCATGCTGTTACATATATACATACTTTGACCAGAGGAAAAGTGTAACTTTGGAGCCCGGGATGCAGAGTAAATTTTCAAATGCCAGCGTTATTGAACCAGTCATAAATCTCCAACACGGTGGCATCTAGGTGCAAAACTAAATGGCTGTCATCAGATTGAAGTAGCAGGAGGTACCTGACCTATTTCCTTGCCAGCCAGACCCACTGCGAGATTTGTTACTTTAGGGAACTGGAAGATCTCAGTGATATGTTCCTTGTTGTCCAAGTTTTATTGTAAAAAAGGGTCCAGTGCTCCCACACGACATTAGATTTGCTTTCAGAAATTCCTGCTATGGGGCTTCCGGGTTCCTTTTGAGTCCTCCTTCAGGGAGATCCTTGTTAAAGTCTCAGTTTTCTGGTAAGAAAAGCAGTTTTCTGAAAAGTACCATGTTTTTAAATGTTTTAATTGTATCTAATTAAGTTTCCATGGGGATAGTTTAGATATTAGAACAAGATTACAGTCCTTAAGGAAATTTTATAGGGGTAATCTTTATAATCCTGAAATAGAAAATTATGGTCCATGTTTATTTAATTGAATGCAGTGGGGTAAGTCTGATCTCTCTCCAAAATCTTTTTTTTGTTGGTTGTTAAGGGTGAGGCTATGAAGAGGGTAGATTGTTTTAAATGCTACCTATATTCTGCACGTTGGAAGTATAAATATTGTCACACTGGGCCCTCAGTGAAACTTGGTTCCACCCTGTGTTTGAATGTTAGCAGGCTGACTTACCTGGGTTCAGGTGGGCTTGCAGGACTCTCCGCCCTCCGTTTTCGGCCATGTGCATTGCTGTTAGGACTCTGATAAGAGTTAGAGGAAAAGCCTTCAGCTCTTGTATTTCCTTTGGAGAATGGGTTGGATGCTTTGGTTAGAGTGGTGATATTGCTCACCTGCAGTGTCACAACCCCACCCCAAGGCTCTGGCCGATGGCTCTTTCTCCTCTGTGCAAGCCAGCCCTAGTTCCCCTGGTCCGCACCCCTATCCACCCAGACAGTCACAGGCAGCCACATAATGAGCAGAAAGAAGGAGCCAGTTCTCTTGGCTTTTGTACCATGGCATTTTGTTTTTTCCCAAACCTAGTGGTTGAAGTGTAAAAGTTATGAGAGGGACTCTAAAGACCGCTGGCTTTTTTTTTTTTTTAACAGTAATTGTTAGAAGTGTATTTATCATCAAGTGTCTCCTACAATTGCAGATAACCCGAGCCACCTTGCCCTTCAGCCTTTGCGAGTTGAATAGGCCAGCATGTACGGTCCTTCTAAATGTCTCTATCAGGGCTGCACCCTCCACTGACAGACCCCGAGTGTGCCAGGAAAAAACACAAGATAAACTGACATCTTATTATATTGACTTAAAGTGAGAAAGCACTTTAATCTTTGAGAAATAGGCAAATTTGGGGCAAACTTATATAATTACATAGTTGTTAAACAGTTTTGTATTGGATTAAGTCAAATCCTTATTTAAATGTTTTAAAAAAATACCAGAGGGTGAAAACGTAGATATGGGATTTTTCAATATACTTGATTTGGGGTTTTCCAGGTTTTTTACAATAAACATGTGCTTTATAATTTGCATAAAGTTGTGCTGTTTTTTTATGTGTGTGTTTGCTTTCAAGAAATGAAAACTATACAGTAGGAGCAGATGGTGCTATTGTCCCTGCCCACTTACGTGTGACTTCCCCAAAGTAGCCCATCATGCCTCCAGCTCGAGTGCTAAAGGCTGGACATGGTCTTGAGCACCAAGGCCAGTCAGACGCTGACTGTGGTTTGTCAAGTGCCCTACCCTTTTCATTTCCAGAAGGCTTAAGGCTCTTTTTCCAAAGCTCTGAAGAATCAGTCCCATCATAGAGAAATTCCCTGAGGATGCATTTCACCCCAGCCCTAACATTTCCCTTTTGTCATCCCCACAGCTTTCCATGAAGTCTCAGTTTACCCAAAGAAGGAGCTCCCCTTCTTTATTCTCTTCACTGCTGGATTGTGTTCCTTCACAGCCATGCTGGCTCTCCTGACACACCAGTTCCCGGAACTCATGGGGGTCTTTGCAAAAGCTGTGAGTGTTCACCCAGAGGGAGGCCTCAGGGGTTGGACAGGGACAGCGGAGGAAAACACATGAGAGAAGAAGGGACTGTGACATAGGCGTGGATATGAACCTATGTGTTCACTGGTGAATTTCCATTATCATCAGTGAAATCAGAAGGTTAAGGGTCAAATGAGAAAGTGTAGCTGTCAGTGCTTGCCTGGTCTCATTTTACAAAACAAATTCTCAGTAGTTTCTGAAAGTTGCATGAGGTCCAATAGGATGAAATAATTTCAGGTATCCTACAAATGAAAAATGTATGGGAAATTATTCAGTTTTGTATCAATCAAATGCCATTATTTCTCATCTGTGTATATTTGGGTCTTCATGAAGGATAAGATTTATTTTCAAAGAGTATTGAAATACTTGTTTTAATGGCTACAAACCGTTGGCTTGTTCAGGGAATGAATTGAAAAGGCTTGTAGTATTCAGAAGTCAACTGACATGTTTACTTTTAGAAATATGGAAATCCATTGTGAGTCTTTAAGGAGGTTGAGGAGAGCAGCTTTAATAAGAAAATCCATCTGCATTGACAACCAAGACCCATTGTTTCTTGACTGAAAACTTACCATTTCAACCTGCACATGTGGTGAGATAAGTTTGCTGAGTTTGTCACAGATGAGTTTCAAACAGAAGGAATAAAGAAAAGAGTGTCAGTTGTTCCCCTGGAACTCCATCCAGATTTCAAGGCAAGTGGAATCAGAAAGGATGATTTCTAACTTGGCTGGGTTGATTTAATCCCTTTCCAGATGATTGACATTTTCTGCTTGGCAAAGTTCAGGGACTGGAATTGCAAAAGTATTTTCATGCACATTGAAGATGAACTGGAAATCCCACCGGCACCCAGTCTCAACGTTTCCCAGACTGAATTTATCATTCTTCTTCCCCCATCATCAAAATTTCTCTTCTCCCTGTATCTGACATCCACCAGTGGCCCTGCCATCCACCCAGCTACTCAAACCAGAAACCCTCAGCCCTCCCAAACTCTTCCCTCTTTCACTCCCACGTTGCATCTGTTTCCGCCTTCTCCGTCTTTTGGTTCTAACCTACTAAGCAGCTAGGCATTCAGTATGTGTGATTTACCTCTCCTCTTCCTCCTTCTCTCCCCATCGCATCTCTCTTAGTTTAGGTTCTTCTAGACTTCTGCCGTGGGCTAACTGGTCTCCTTGCTTTTAGTCTGCTCCTCTGACAATCTTTCTTTCTAAATTGCCCATCTAAGCATGACACTGAATTTCTCCAGCGGTTTCCCACCCACTTCAGGACCCAGTCCCAGTTGTTAGCATGGCACCCAGTGCCTTTTATGGCCTGGCCTGCATTTGTCTCTTTGGCCTCGTCTCTCCCACCTCTCACACAAATGCCTCTCTTCAGCTGTAGTGACTCACAGATGCACAGGCTCTTGCATGCCTCATTGCCTTTGCACGTGCTGTCTGCTCTGTGTGGAACGCCCTCCGTCATCATCACCCCAGTGGTCCACTCTACTAACCGCTCTTCATTCTCTTATACTCAGCTTTCTTTAAATGTTGCCTAAGCGGAGTTGGGGGTCTTTCTTCTGTGATCCCCAGTATTCTGTGAATACCTATTATCACATTTATTGTACTGTATTATAATGGTTGGACACTTGTCTGTCCCTGTTTAGAATATGAGTTCCTTGAGAACAGGACTCATCCCTGTATTCCCAAAACTTTGCACAGCGCCTTGCACATAGTAGGTTTTCAATAAATGATTATGAAGTAAATAAATGGTAGTGGTCTCTGCAGAAAGAATCAGTGTAACAATCAGATACAGCTTAGCATTTCTTCTCTTTTGTATTTATAATCATAGCCTCTTAGAGTTGAAAGGGGCCTTAAACAGATTGCCTTTAACAGTGACCCTGAAGGGAGATTGACCCATGTGGAATATTTTCAGCCACGAGAGCTTACCTAGTTAACACTGAAGCCCATTTCATTACCGGATCACTCGGAACTCATCCTTCTACGTATACTACTAAAATCTGCATCCCTTGAATTTCCTCTTGTTCTACAGTCCGAGAGTACACCTAACAGGTCGGCTTCCTCTTGAGATTTCTGGGGCAGCTCATTCATTCACCTCGGCCACCTCTGACTAGCTACCTTCCTTTTCCTCCAGGCAGAATATCTGTAATGTCCTGTGGTCTTTTGTATCTGACATGCTTTCTAACCGTAGTTATCACCCAAGTGGCCACCATCAGGGTGCCTCAGCTTACGGGCCTGCCATTATTTTCTTCTACTCCCTCGTCAACCTCTGAGTAAAAGTAGTTGCCAAAACTGAGTAGATTAGAATGTAACTTAGGAAAATTTAAAATAAGGATATATTTAGAACATGAGACAATTACTGACCCCCCTCCTGGGTCTCCTTGAAGTATTTTTAGAGCATATTTGTAAAGTGTGTCCTTGATAGCACTTGGTGGGAGTTTAGGATCAGCACAGGGGTTCTCAGCCTCTGGGAGGTATATTCACCTGGCCACACCACCGGAAATTCAGAATCTCGAGTCTGAACACCCAGGGATCTGTGTTCTTAACAAAGATCCCAGCAGCTTCTGAGGATAGGAAATGAGGACCACATTTCCTTCCAAGGACACTAGTCTCAAGAAAGCTGGGCCTTGGAGCAACCATTTCCAGCTGTGGGGTGTGCTGGCCGAGCTGCTGGGGGAACACTTTCCCAACCCCAGTGGTTTTAGCCTGGCTGTTCCTTGGAATCACGGAAGGAGCCTAAAAATTACTAATGCCTGATCCTTCCCCAGGGATGGTTGGGGTGTGCATGGGCAGCTGAGTTATCAGATGACAACTCAGACACCCTGGTGACTTGGGTGTGAAACAAGGCCTGAGAACAACTGTCTTGAATGAAAGGACTGATTGCCGTGGGGGTGGGGGTGCAAGGGAGGGTAGGTAGATCACAGCTTAGTAGGAAAGGCTGTGTGGCTGTCCGCTGTCCCTCCAGGATATCACAAAGGGGTGGTAGATAGGAGGCCACTCTTTTCATTCAGTGTTTCCAAATGATTAAAAAATATAGGTCTGCCTTCAGAGTCCTTATATTTTACATACCAAGGTGTGGTGGGTTTGGTCATCTACTCCTAAGTTCCAAATGTAGTTTAGGTAAGTTTGCTTTGAAATCTCCGTGTGGACAGTGGCATTCATCTTGCTCTTCATTAAGGTCTAGCGGTTTGTATAACTTCTGGAGAGACTTCATGGGGCAGGAAGATGGATGGCCTGAATGAGACAAGCCCTGTCTCCCCCTCCCCAGTCTTCTCTGGATCTTCCCCTGGTCACTTCATCAGGCCCCTCCCAAGCCCCCAGGCGGCACACCACAGGTTATCTCACAACTGCCCTAGAGGCTGCCTGCAGCCATTTGCAGCTTGTGAAAGTGGTTTTCTCAGCCCTCTCCTGAGATAATGTCCCTGGGATAATGACTTTTAGTAGATGCAGAGAGATTGCACTGCCACCCCCCAGGCTTCACAGCTTGGGAACTCTCCAGTGTGTTTACAGTAGATTCATAGATTCGCAGCCAGTAAGGAAGCTCACAGGGAAGTGAGAAGCACTAGAAAATAGTGAAAAGAGCAGCTTCCATTGGCTTTTCCCCTCTAATCTAATCTATCTCGGTGATTTAGGACTAACTCTTCCTACAATGTTTGGTTACCAAGATAAGCTTGCGCATATAAATAAGTTATCGTTCCAAAGCTCCTTACAGAATGTGGGAAGGTCAGCGTGCTGACCCCTCAGCTTTCAAGGGCCCTGTCTTTCTTCCTCTGGTCTCGCTCCTCCCTGAGACTGAGCCGCCTGACTTCTGACTCTCATCTTCACTTATAGGCCCTGACCTCTTTGAAGTCTGATATTGATTACAGTGAAATGTCAATTGTCCAATCGCAATGGGGCACCTGGAACTTATTCAGATAAGCAGAGGAGTCTCGAATGTTAACGAAGCATGCTAGGAGCCGTGACCTTCTTCCAAGTAACGGTGTTTCAGCCAAAGGAGGAGCAGGCAATTGAAATGTCACTCTCCCTTTTTTTATTAGTTCACTTGTTTTTTCTCACCACAAGACATTGATTGAATCATAGACGTTTGGTTAAACATTTGACCATGTATCTATCTCTGCCCTCTGGACAGAAGTTTTGGACATGAGATAGATGGGCTATTCCCGGGTTGCCTGGTGTTGCTCGTTCAGGTTTAACTGTTGAAGCAACAACTTTACCCCTAAGACTAGAAGGGAGGCCACTGTTTCTGTCTGTGCATTGGTTGGATCGCTGACCAAAAAGTGTTGACTCATTTTTAAACATATCAATAATCACAGCTGAGCACCCCAAGCGAAGAGTGCTCCTCCAGACTATGTTGTGATTCCTCCCAATGAAACCCTCTGCCCTTTATCTGGTGACTAAGTGAAAGGGCTCAGCAGCCTCAGCTGCCTCCTCGCTGCACCTCCACCCTCTCCTGGTGTGAGTGAGATGGGGAAGAAGTAGGGAGGCGGCTGCAGCAGAAAGTGGCTTAGTAATGAAGGGAACACATCTCAGCGGGGCTTCTGTGAGAGAGACTTCAGGCACTCTCAGGAAAAGTTCAAGGGAATCTTTCTCAAGTCTTCCATTGATGGAACTTTCTAGATGTGAGGGAGGGAAGTCAATCATTACATACCTTGGAAGCACTGGGGCTTAATTCTCTTGTGCAACTTTGTTGAGAAGGACAGAGGTAACCCAGGAAAGAAGGGACCACTGTGTCTTGCTTCGTAGTGTGGGAAGGAGGGGACATTCGTGGATGTCCAGCAGGGCGAAGGTCTCCTCTGGATTTTCAGAGGGCTCGCTTTTATGCTTTTTATCCAAGTCAGGTCAGTGCCCACAACAAAGCAAGCAAACTAAGACGGCCTTTATTTTGAACCAACTTTGTAACATCATGTCCATTCATTCTGCAACTCAAGTTGAGGCTGCCTGATCGCCCCCCACCACCATTTTAGTGAATGGAATTCCCCAGAGGGTGACTTGGGATGCCTTTTATCTCACCACACTGGCTCCCGCTAACCTTTGGCAGTTCCTTCACCACTCAGTCACAACTTCAGCAGTTATAAATCTGTTCTTGTCCGCGTCTTTAGGATATAATTTCATCATGAACACCACCTTATCTATTGGAGCACCACTTTCCAGCACCTGTCAGAATCTGATTTATTCAGACACTTTAGTACACGGTTCCTCTTTACAAAGTTGAGTATTACACCACGGAGTCTTGGTGGTCTTTGATTACCAATATATGTATGTATTAGTATGTACGTGTACATATACATGTATAATTATATATATAGACTTATATGTGTATATATTTAATTTTATAATGTTATCATGTTGGGTTAATGCAGTCAATGGCCTTGCTCCATATCATCCTCTCATAACCAGGATTCTATAAATGTTTTCACTGGCAGCTTGGGCAGTAATTACTCATTCCTGGGCCCAGTATCTCCCGTGGTGCCTTCCAGGTATATTCATGAATATAGCTCTAAACTGAGAAGGGGAGGCTGCCCATCCTCTAGGGTGAGCTTCTCAGGTAGTTTGGTGCACTCAATGAAGCATAATCTGAGAAGGTGATCAGCGCCTGCTGAATATCTAACACCCACTTAAGGCAGAACCCCCTCACCTTTGCTCCAGCGTGAACATGGCTGCCTGCTTCTTAACTGCAAATCCAGCAGGGATTCAAAGCCCTCCCTGGTACTTTCTTACTACCTTTGAACTCCCCCTCTACCTATTATAGCAGTTTACTATCTCCTGGTCATACTTTGCTTTTTCCTTTCTGTTCCAGCTGTTTACTGAGCCTCGAGGGTCCATCCTGTTCATATTCCTTTTCTTACCAACCTTACCCCATCCTTATCTTTTGATATTCTAAACATCCATCCATTACAGTCTATTTCACTAGCCTCGTTTTAAAATGTTTTTTCCTGATGCTTTCAACAGAACGGATTCTCTCCCTTTTCCCAGTCCTCCTGGTGCTCTGTGCAGGCTTCTGTCCTGAGATCTGTCGTGACCCATCTGGTTATGACTTTGCTCTATCCAGATCTGAGTGGCTCCTTCCCCACTGAGCTTTGAGCTTCCTGACAGTGGGAGTTTTGTCCCAGACAACTTTATATCTCAGTCAACACTTAAGTGCCTCACTGAGTAATGATGTAAAAAACAGATTGGAGAAGGATTTTCAAATCTTACATTATCTTGAGTTTCCATTATACCAATCTCACACTTGATGATCCAGCTATAATGTGTTACAGTCCTTCCCAGTGTGTATTCTACTGGTCCTTTAAAAAAAAAAGAAAAAAGAAGGAAAGATTCTGAGGTCAGTGAATTTGAGGAACTTGCCGACCATATCTCTTCTCAAAGACCCCCAGAGGAGTCTGCTTTAACTCTATGAAAAGCACTGTCCCCCCTGCACATGTATTCACACCTTCACTTCCCACTTGGATGGGAAATTCTTGGTGGTGAGATAGACAAGGAGTTAGGACAAAGGACTCCATGGTACAAGAACCAGGTGTCGTACCCTACATGGCCAGATGATACCTTGGTTTTGAATGGAGACAGAGGACAAGGAAACCATCCAGATACGCCGTCTTCCCTGACAGGGACAGGGCATTTCCACATACTGGATGCTTTGTGGAATGATTCTTCACAAGAACAGAATCAGAATGGATTTGAGATCATGTTAAATGGATCTCAAGGAAAGCACGACTTTCTTAAAAGGCACATCTGGGTGGCGCCTGTGGCTCAATGAGTGGGGCGCCAGCCCCATATACTGACAGTGGCGGGTTCAAACCCGGCTCCAGCCAAACTGCAAAATAAACAAACAGCCGGGCGTTGTGGTAGGTGCCTGTAGTCACAGCTACTCGGAAGGCTGAGGCAAGAGAACCGCCTAAGCCCAGGAGTTGGAGGTTGCTGTGAGCTGTGACACCACAGCACTCTACCAAGGGCGATAAAGTGAGACTCTGTCTCTAAAAAAAATGGGAAAAAAAAAAAAGGCACAGCTAATGACCATTATTCTCTCTACTACAAGCAGAAGGAAATTTAGTAACTAAATGAAAAGGTTCCCCAGGCCCCACTCAGCAGCCCCTCTGCAACAGGGACAAATCTCTGTGAAATCAGCTATTTACTGTCTTTCCCCAGGGTCCCATGGTGCCTGCTGCTAAGCAGGTCGCTCAGAAATAAGCAGGTCTGCACAGGTGTTCGGGAGATGGAGGGATCGCAAAGCAGCTCACACTCAGCAAACTTGACTTTAAAATTGCCTTTCCCAGCTAAAGTGAATTCTGCACTCAGTGAGATGGGAAGCTGGCCCAAGTTATCACCATCTGTCAACTCTTCTGCCCACTTGACCCCCGGCTGTCATTCCTGTTTGATGATGCTCATCATCTGCAGGGACAGAGACCCCAGAGACCAGTGGGAAGACCTGGGGACTTGGCAGCTGTCAGGAGAGCGAGGGCTGTCAGCAGACACTCGTGCCCCTTATCTAAGCTAGGGGCTGGAATGCAGTTTGACCATCAGCCGATGTTTCCTGTAAACATAAAGATGAAATGGAAGCCCTTGGAGACTTTCCTAATGCAGACTGAAGATGAAAGTGTGGTTTGCTTCATGCTCTTGAACACTGTCCTTGACTTCTGTGTCTTTCTGGTTTCCTTGCAGTTCCTCAGCACGTTGTTTGCTCCCTTAAACTTTGTAATGGAGAAAGTGGAGAGTGTCCTCCCGTCCAGTCTGTGGCACCAGCTGACGCGGATCTGAGGGAAGCCCCTTCCCCAGCTCCCCTCACACAACCTGTTGCCACCGTCTCCTCTGTGCCAACTCCTCGTGGACCGCAAGAAAGCATGACTTGGAAAAAGGGAAGCCATTCCAGATTTTAAAATGTTCACGGACTGTCTGTTCCATATTAAAAGCTGTTTTTGTTGTACAAAATTACTGATGTTCAGTTCTATTTTATTTTGCCTTCCGAAAAGAAGAAAACAGTAAAAAATAAACTTTTGTGTATTGCAGCAATCAGTTGTGTCTTTCTCTGTCTTCCAACCCTAAGAAGTATTGATGTCCCAGATAAACCCAGGGGCTTACACTAAATTTTTAGGGACCCAGGTCTGCCGAATGCCACACCAGCTTCTCTGCCCTGAGGGAATGCATCTCAGGGGGGCCGGAGAACCCCCAGAGGAAGAAGCTTGGAAAATGGAATCTCTTCCGTTCAAAAGTGCTCTCTTTTTCAACTCCAAATTGAATGTCTTTCTAGGCCAAATGTCCCCAAAACACAAGCTTCCAAAATGAACCACCAGAAACATGAATGAAACAGAACACGGGCCCTGGCAGGATGTTTCGTTCAGCCTGCACTTAACAAATAGTATTCAGCACAGTCGTTCTAGGAATCATTTTGTTTTTGCTGTTTGAACATCAGAAGAAGAAAACTTCTGATGAGAAGCTACAGACCCAACAGTCTATTTTAGAACCTGGCCATTTTACCAACATCACCTTTTTAAAAATGTTTTTTTATAACAGTACTTTAAAAAAAAAAAAAAAAAGATCATGTTTGCATTCCTGATGCTTCAACATGAGCATTCTTTGAGTATTTTAGTGAACTGAACCAAAATGATCATTTGTCCTCCCCACCTTTAAAAAAGCCTTCCACATGATTCATACCTTGCTTAGCATCTGGCTTCACTTAAGCAAAAGAAGAAAAATAAATAAACGCGAATCCTCTATCTGAAAAGTACCTCTATGTAAAATCTCAATCCCATGCTTGGGGAAAAAAAGGACTGTCTTTAACATAGTTTGCTTTCCCTTTTATTTGGAATCTCAAATCTCTCCCTGCCAGTGTTAAAATCAGCAGTATTCAAGGGAAACACCAGGCCACTGTCTCCTTTCCATTTGGACTTCCTGCTGGCTCCTGGTCTTCCTCCAAGAGCAAAGTCAGGTGGGCAGGTGACATGCAGGCACAAATGCCTAGAGTTATTTTGCTTTTGGCAAATTTTTGTTTGTACCTGCTTTCACAGAGCTTTGTTGGGGATAAGCAGCTGGCTCCTGCTCTTGAGAAATTTATCTGGAAGGCTGAGCTCCATCTACACACCAGAGGCGCGGCCTTTGTGGCAAGGCCATGTCTGCCTTGTTGGCCTCTTTGCCTCTCCTTCTCCCAGAATGACTTGAGGTAGAGTGCAGGCTCCGATGACTCCTTCAGTGAACTGCTGCAATGCATAATAGGTACAAATAGGCCTTGACCCATGTTCAGAGGAGAGAGATCATTCCCCCCTGAGAAGGACCAGGAAGGCTTAGAATGGTAATTTAGAAATGGAACAAGAAGTAATTAATACGATTCTTTGATTTCATAGATGAAGAAACCAAAATCCAAAGAGATTGTAATAAGCTGTGAATGGAAGGTTTAAGAGCCTATAAGCAATGAGAAGTGGAAACGTCCTGAAGAAATGATTAGAAACCCTGAGTTGCAGAAAATGCAGCAAAGAAATGGAAGATAAGGAGTAAAAAGTGTCAGGTGAATTTAATAATTATGACTTTAGAGCAGTTTTATGGAGAGATGAGGCAGAAGTTAGCCTTTGAGGGGTAAGAGGAGCACATGGAAGAGCTGTAGGTGGGGAAAAACAGTGGGGACGGATGTAGACACAGTGGGAAGGTAGAAATTGTTGAAGGCAAAGAATCCATGGGCAGAGAAAAGCTAATCAGGCCAGGAGGAGAGACGTGTCTCTGAACTTGAGGGAAACAAATGACACGAATTTACTAGACTTTTCACCTTATAATCCAGGGTCAAGACCCCAGTGTCCCCTTTTTCCACCCCATCTCACTCCCAACTATTCTGTTCAACAATGGAGCATGTGGAGGACCCAGCCTTGAGTTTTCACCTCCTCAGGCCCTGAAGCCAGACACTTTGCCCTCTAACCAGGTCCTGCCTTGTTTTTTTTTTCCCCCTGAGGACAGGCACAAAGGCCCTCTTTCGTTTTAAGGGTTTTAGGCAAATCTGTGCAGAGGCAGAGCCAGAGCAACCCAAATAGCACAGCAGAAGTTTTTAAGATGATCATTTGTACATGATTCTTCCACTTTTTCTCAAGGTCCATGGTTCCTGACCTCTGAGATGACAGCTGGAGTCCCAGTTGCATTCTGCTTTCTGCTCTTATTTCTGTGTGAGGCTACATCAAAATCCATTCTGAGGGGTTTTCCTTTTTAAAGGGCCCTCCTCCCAGCAGGACAATAAGGGCCCCCTAGTCTCAATTTAGATGTGTTTGCTGGAATGCAAATGCAAACATTCTGAATTAAATCTCAGTAAAGTGAATCTAGCAATGGATACAGGAAATAATAAAATATGACCAAATGGAAAGATCTGCAGGTTTATGTGGTTTTCTTTATCTGCCTTTATCAGTACTTACCAGTATCCAAGTTACTCTAGCTTCATAAAAGGATTGGGAAGCTTTCCATGTTTTTATATGGCCTGGAATAATTAAACAGTAAAATTATCTACTCTTACACTATTAGATAAAACTCAGACATGAAACATCTGATTTTAGGGCTTTGTTAATGATAGATTTTTGAGCACCTTTTCACTATACTTCTATGTGATACAAATTTTGTACTTAGTAAGTTCAGTTAATTGCATATTTTTCTAGAAAAGTACTATTTTCGTTAGGCTTCCAAATGTGACACCAAATAGTGATAAGGGTATTTAATTTGCACATTTAATCTCATCTGCGCTTGTGGTTATTTCTCATTTCAGATCTTGTTTGTTTTCACTGCTCTTCTTTCCTCCCTTTAATCAGCCTCACAAATGGGTCTATTTTATCCTTTCAAAGAAACAAGTATTTGATTTACTAATGCACTCAACTATTCTATTTGCTGTATATTTTATTATTTTCAGCTTTTACCTATTTATTTGTTCTTCCTAGTTTTTCTTTTTTATAAGAATTAAAAATTTTCTAATTTCCTAAATGAGTATCTGGTTTATTTTTATTTTCAAAGGAGGGTGCTTAAACCTATAAATTTTTCTCTGCATGAAGTTTTCTCATCTGATACATTTTTCTCCTTTTTATTCTTTTCTAGAAATTTAGAAATTTCTGTTTTGGTTTCTTTTATTCATGAGTGATCTCTTTGGGTACTTCCTAACAATTCTCTACTAGTGACTTTAAGAGATTTATTTTTATTATTACTCTACGCTATCTAATGAAAGCATCAAAAGTGTTCAACCCCCCCCATATGTAAACCCTAGTAACCCACACATTATTTATAAGTAAACTTTCGATCTCTCTTTCCATAATTTTTGAAAATTATATCAAATTCAAGGGCAATGTTAAAATGTTTACAACATGTCTAGATGAGGACTGCTTTTCCTTGT
The DNA here is from genome assembly GCA_963574655.1 of Perodicticus potto. Classification (NCBI taxonomy): domain Eukaryota; kingdom Metazoa; phylum Chordata; class Mammalia; order Primates; family Lorisidae; genus Perodicticus; species Perodicticus potto. The sequence continues at coordinate 25,487 of CAUYRH010084356.1, forward strand.
TCTTCTTATCCTATGACCAGGAACTTCACTGAGCTGGAACAAAGCTGTGTGCTGGGTCTCTAGGGAGCTGAGTAGACACAGGGAAGTGGCCCTCCCCACACCCTGTGCAGTAAGCGAGGAATATAGGGGCCCTCTAAGATATTCACTGCACATATTAGGCTTTTGCTCTGCAGTAGTGAGACCTTGGGCTGGCTGTACTAAGAACTGAAATTTTAAAAGGGGCAAGGGGAAGCGAAGGTCTAGATAGTTGTTGAAGGAACTAGCTTTGCACTTCTGCCTTTTGAGGGTCAAGGGTGGCTGAGGCCAAACAGCCAGGAACTGGCTGATATGGAAATTTCCATGGAAATTCTGTCAGAAATGCTTCAGAGAGTCATGGGGCCAGGGAACAGACAATTTCAAATAATCTCTGTATCTCCTTCAGAGTAATATCTACAATTGTCTAGCAGATACAAGAGGACAGAAAGGAAGCCAGTTGTCTTCCCCTCTTTCCCCGTCTTGTCTCGGGTTATCTCTAGCTCATCAGTTTCAGATTCCCTTAGATCCTCAGCCTCGAGGCTTGTGTGGGACCAACCTCAGGAAGAAAACCTTTGGAACGGAAAACCTCAAGTGACCATTGCAGAAAGGCAAGCAAGCCTCAAGATGATGTGTGTTTGTAAGTTACAATTTTAGAGAATGTGCAAGGAATATAATTTTTTAAATGTTCTTTAAAACCACCTGCTTCCTACTCTGAGCCCTGGCACCACACCCACAGGGAATGTCATCTGAGTCCTGAGCAGGATAGTGTCCACCTGCAGAGTGTCTGCCATCACAAGGCCCAGATCCTGGTTGCCTCCAAGATCATCTTGTGGTCTAGGCCTGCAGTGTTCCAGAACCTCTCTGCTTCTGTGGCATGCACAGGGGCACAGGCTCTCAGTGTCCCCCATGCCAGCCTTCCATGTGGGAACCCTGTTGCCTCTTTAAGGTTCGTCTAACCGCCCCCCCACCGCCAGCCTCTTCAGCCTCCCTTTCAGTCACCTGCGAGCATCTTGCTAGGGAGACACCCCCACCTACCACAGGCTCTTCCAGGCTACTTCTGCTTTCCTCCTCATCAGGGACAAAGAGCAATGAACTCTGGACACGTGCTTAAACTGGCAAAAAGGAGGATGCAGAGAGAAAATAGAAATTAACAACTCAAAACTATTTCACCCTACAAATCATACAACCTCCTTCACATCCAGTGCAAATTAGATTCATTTCTTCACTCATTCCTCCATTCGATCAAAATTTGTTGGCCAAGCACAGTGGCTCGCACTGTAATCCTAACAAGAGAGGCCAAGGCTGGAGGATCCTTGGAGCTCACGAGTTTGAACAAGCCTGAGCAAGAGGGAGACATTGTCTCTACTAAAAATAGAAAAATTAGCCAGGTGTTGTGGCAGACACCTGTAGGCCCAGGAGGCTGAGGCAGGAGGATCTCTTTAAATGAGGAGTTTGAGGCGGCTGCTATGGGGTATGATGAAACCACAACACTCTAGCCTGGGCAACAGAGTGAGACTATGTCTTAAAAAATTTTTTTATTTTTTTGCAGCAGACCTCCTGTAAACTGAGAGATGGCACTGCCCTCCCAACTGTACCTCCAGCACAGTGCCGTTCATACTGGGTGTCACTTGTACTTTCCCCTGTCTGTATCCCCCACTGACCACAAGGAATTCAAGTTCCCCACTTTGGCATTCATCTTCCCTCTCTCGTGATCTGTAACTAGATATTCTATATTCTGGAATATAAACCTCAGCAGATGCTGGCAAGAAGGCAGGAAAGACTAGCAAGCTGCTAAGGGAAGACAATGGCTCTAAACCTGTAAGGAGCATCATTCTATAGAAGTCCAGGAAAAAATTTTAAAATGAAATAAAATTTTCTTGGAACATCAGCTTAATGAGGAGCTTTTGTGAAAACTTTACCAATAAGGTTTTATCTGAGAGATATTATTTCTTCTTATTCCACATTCCCCAAATGATTATTGTTAAGATTTATTGTGTTCCATGTACTATGCAAGATACCTGAGGCACTGAATCAGAGTTTTAGAGAAACAGAACCAATACGACAGTGGTTCTCCACTTCCTAATGCCACAATGTATTTTCATTTTTGTTTTTTTTGAGACAGAGCCTCAAGCTGTCACCCTGGATAGAGTGCTGTGGCGTCATAGCTCACAGCAACCTCCAATTCCTGGGCTCAAGCGAATCTCCTGCCTCCACCTCCCAAGTAGCTGGGATTACAGGTGCCTGCCACAATGCCCGGCCATTTTTTGGTTGCAGCCGTCGTCGTTTGGCGGGCCCGGGGCTGGATTCGAACCCGCCAGCTCAGGTGTATGTGGCTGGCGCCTTAGCCTGTTGAGCCACAGGCGCCGAGCCGAAATGTATTTTCATTGTTAAAAAGGGGTCTTGACCCATAGGCTGAGAACCATTGCAATAAGACATATATCTAGATGATGGATAAACAGATGATCAGATAGGTACTACACACGCGCGTGCACACACACACACACTCTATTGGTCTGTAAGGTGGAGACTCAGGAAAGCTGGTGATATAATTCTGTCTGAGTCTAAAGACCTTGAGAAGTAGGAAAAGCAACACCATAAATCAAAGTTCAAGGGCAAAAGATGAGAAGAGACTTCTTGAGCTCAAGCAGGCAGGCAAGAAAAGAGGGCATGAATTTGTCTGTGTTCTTCCTTTTGCTCTATTCAGGTTCTCAGCAACTAGGGAAATCCACCCACTTCAGGGAGGGCCACTTATCGACTCCACCAACCCAAAGACTAATCCCCTCTGGAAATGCCCTCACAGACCACTCAGAAACAATGTTTGATCTGGGCACCCAGTGGCCCAGTCGAATGACACATAAATTAACCATCACACCTGTGTGACTCTTTTAAGTGTCCAAATGCTCTGTGAAGTAGGCATGAATCTCATCTTCCCTACTGAGCAGTTAGGGAGTTGAGGAGCTGGGTTTGATCCCCCAAGCACCTGGGCACTTTGCAGTGTGGCTGCAGGGAGCTTCCCATCCATCTCCAGCCACCTGCCTACTCAGTCCCTCTGGCAGAAAACACATCAACACTCCCCAGGTGATCTATGGACCTATGGAAAAGTCCTCCAGGAGACACTGCCCCTCAAATACTCCAGAGAAGTACAGAGTTGAGCCCTTCTCAAAAGACAAGATGGATCTCACATTTTTCCTCCATTGCAGCCATATCTATTATGATGGGAGATCAGGAACTAATGTTCCTAGATTAGATGACTTATACATAAAGACAAGTGTAACAGTATGGACTTGAAACAGGAAGAGGATCCTCTGATGAACACAACCAGGGTTTTCCACCATGATTTTTTTTTTCACTGTTATAAGATATTTCATGCAAAGTATTAACTCTGCCCCCTCAAAGCCCAACCTCCCAACAAACAAAAAGCTATATGGGAATACTGCTATACTAACATATTAACCACAGTATAATCATTCATAGGAAAACAGTAATTAAGCGATGAATTGAATTAAATAACAAAGTTCAAACCGTCATAAACTCATAGACCACAATGATTTTACAAAACAAGCAATTC